>OY754976.1:10033718-10156218 GCA_963576475.1 Molanna angustata | reverse complement strand
TTCATTAATCCCCACTATATCACTATATAATAATATCGACTGCCCTTCAATACTCAATATCATCTAATTTAATATTCCTACTCGCAGAACTAGACATACACCATACACATTTATTCCACCTTCCAATTCATCGCACCAATTATGCATAAAACATGGAAATTTATAGAATGTGCGATACATACAATAACAGATTTCAAGAGTTTGACATCTTCCACCTCAGCTCCACAACATTCAAATACTCTATACAAAAGAAGATCAATAACTACTTATTATAGGAAACCTTGACGGTATTAAATTCTCTTTTTTATTCGTTTTTCCTTTTAGTTGAATATTATGTTTTGAATCATTGTAAACTTGAAATGTTGCTCTTACCTACATACCAACCTATGATCATATTTTATGGTTTTTTGCAAACTTATTGTATTATTTTATATTAATCACAACGACAAAATGTAATAGGCCTTAATACTTGATGTTACTATTGTATTGTAATATGTCTTAACGCTGTTTTTTTGTCTAAATTTAACCTAAATAAATAAATAAATAATTCCTTGTGGTATTCAGGAGTAAAAATCTCAGGGTTTTATTGACTTTTTAAAAAAGTTTATTATTTCGAAAACGCAGGCCCCATAGCATTTTTAATTATACTAGCGTTATAAACGAAAAATGTTTTTTTTACCTCACGGAAAAGCATCGCGATACCTATTAAAAATGGTTGAGGTTAGGTTTATTTAAATATTATTATGTAAAAAAATCCTTTTAATCTTTGATAATATGAAGTTACTAAGAATACAAATTAATATTGTATATATATTTACTCAATCTAAACAAATTAATATTGTAATTTACTCAATCTATCTAGGACATAATACGAAGCTTGGGAAAGAGAATCAAGAGGCCGAAGTAGAGAGAAGACGTGGTCTTGCCTGGGCAGCTTTCAATAAACTCTCTTACATTTTGAAGTCCCCAAAGTACCCCAATTATCTCAAGAAAAAAATATTTGACTCATGCATCCTGCCTGTTCTCACATATGGCACAGAAACGCTAGTCCTAACGAAGCGAATTGTGCAAAAGTTGTTAATTACGCAGAGAGGCATGGAGAGAAAAATGCTGGGCATTTAATTGAGAGATCAGAAGACAAACAAATGGATACGAGAGAAAACTAAAGTTGTGGACGTAGCTGAAAGGATGGCTACCCTGAAGTGGAGCTGGGCAGGTCATATTGCCAGATGTACTGACCAACGATGGACAAAAAAACTCCTAGAATGGCAACCTAGAACGGGAAGAAGGAGAGTGGGAAGACCACAGGCTAGATGGTCGGATGACATCAGAAAGACTGTGGGAGTAAATTGGATGCAATGTGCCCGGAATACATGGATTGAAAACGGCTGAGGAAGAAGAAGAAGAAGAAGATTGTAATATAATAAAATAAAAAAATGCGTTTGTAATACGTACACGACACAGAGAATACGAAAATATACGTTATGTTTTTAAAAACTTTAACAACAGGAGGTAATCATCCTAACTCACGTAAAATATGTTTACGTTAATCACGTATTTCATGTAGGTAGGTACTTACTTATTTAACAACATAAATTTACTTTAACGGTAAAAAAATATTCATTTCACATGATTGTGAACACGTGTTTTCACCATTCATAACTTGCGCTATACACACTTACCTATATACCTACATATGTACCTGCTTACATATTATGTAGGTAGGTATATTATATACTTTATATAATTTGATTGATAAATTGCGATGGAATTATGAACAGAAATCGCTGTGCAAAAATATATATATAACGGGGAAGTATTTTTAAAATTTTAATATTTAATTAATGCTTTGTTACTTTTTACCACATATATTTGTTTTAAGTAATGTCTTTAGCGTTTATCGTACACATATCATATTTTTTCACAATAAACTACGAAGAAATACAAGGGAAAATGTAGTTTTCACTTAGGTGCATAATAGGTTAGGTAGGTACCTACTATATATTATATTTTTATATAAGCCGTGATGGTATGATAATTCATTTATAAATTATAAATTCATTAAAATATTTTAAGATGGTAATAATTATATTATGAATATAAATAAATACAATAAATAATATGAAAATAATTCGTTACATGGTATAAATGTCATCTTAATAAAAATAATTGTAAATACTTGGTTTATGTTTGATTATTATTTTTTTTTTATTTATTAACAAAAACAATACAAGGTTCACATATAAATCATAATTTAAAAAGGTATACAATTTCCATCATATAATTCATAATAACCCTCTTTAATTGAGATAAAATCTCGTGTTAAAAGAGGGGAGTATCTATTTAATATTGTTACATTTACCAAAACATTGTACATCTACTAAAAATATGAAGCTACACAAAACAAGAATGAAATAACAAAAAATAAATAAATAAATCAGTACAATTTTTTAATTTTATTTTTAAATATATTATAATTTTTTTCGAGTCTAAGACTCAAAGGGAGTTCATTAAACCACTTAGTACCTTTATACTTATAGAAATGTTGTGAGGCAGTTGTACGTAAAAGAGGAATGGTAATACATCCTTGTGAATTTATTCTGCTGCTTAAAGAAAATGACAATTGGTTTGAATTTGTAAGAATATCTTTATGAATTTGGAACAATGAGATTTGAATGAGATGAAGAATGAGAATGAGATTATATTCTGACTGTACGAGTATAAACAGTATGCTTTGTTCTTTTCGGAAAATGATAATATTTATACATACATACCTACATACATATTATCACGCCATGTCCCTCGCGGGGCAGGCAAAGAGAACCCCACATTTTTCTATTTTGGGACACATCCCACGCCTCGTCCATATTCATGCATCGTCTCATACATGTTTGTCTGTTACTTACACTCCTAACATTTTCGTCTTTCAGAATATCGTATAATAATTTGGAAAAGATCATGGGGGCAAGTCTGGTCCAACCGGCGAAATCAAAACCCTCACGATTACCCATACCATGGATATAATTATTATATGGAGTTCTATAATATCTTCAGATGTCATAAAACTCCATATGATAATTATATCCATGATATGGGTAAACACAAGGGTTTTGATTTCTCCGGTTGGACCAAACTAGCCCCCCAGGTTCGTGGACATATTCTGTATATCCAGGACCCTTTTCAGGAGCCACGTTAGACAGGAATAATAAATTGTTTTGTTACCATCGGTGAGTACCTACATACATGCAATATGAAATGCTGGTGGGCTGATTAAATTACTATTACTTATGTTGTTATTATTATTTATTTTATTATATTTGTTTAAAAAAATATTATTGTTCGTTGCCCATTTTTTTCAAATAAATAAAAAAAAATGGTTCATATGAAAATATGTTTTCTATTAAATGGTTTAATTTATTGTACGTGTATTTTATCTGACAATTACTCACATTAAATTTATAAATGATAATACTAAAACAATGCAATATAACCAATGGTTTTTATATCGGATTCTAAATTGTTATTTCATTGATAACCCGAAGGCACAAGTTCTTACGAAGCACAGTTATATAAAGGTCGCACAATCAACACATGGAATGATGCAATTAAAATTGTATATAGCATTATGTGGTGAATACATTTAATAAATTCAAAACTCCCCTCGGGGATTGACTTAAAATATATGTACGCAGTATGGGCATAATGAAGACATGTCAAAATTGAGAGAGAAATCATATTGAAATTTATATATAATGTCAGCCACCATGACATAGCAGTGAGTCAACTCACTACCGAATTCGAAATTAAACTCAGAAAGAAAAAAAACATTGCTATTTTAGTAATTATTTTACCTAACTAAAACTTCCTTTGTGCGCCATATTATCAAAAAAAAAATTTTTTTGACAAAATTTTCAACATCTCAATAGAGACGAATCAATTATGCCCTCTTATTTAGTTGCCTTATCAATACAAATTTTGAAAGTTCTATATATTTGAATAATGAGTAACTAATTACCTGAAAATACGAAATTATTACTATTGCCATCTATGAAGTAACGAAGAAACCCTTTTGTAACACCATCCATTGAGATATTGGTTTATTTGTAAACAATGAAATCAACTGTAGGTGCCTTGAGTTCCTGGTTTGACTATAATATTTCAACTTAGTCTCTATTGAGATGTAGAAAAGTTTGTAAAAAAAAAACATCATCCCGACAGGGAAAAAAATCCAATGTTTGCGTATATACAATTAAAAAAATATTCGATTAAAAAAAAAAAAAATCTTACCTATATATGTTACAGCTTGCCTATCCTCAATAATTTTAATAATAACGGCTTTTTTTTTAATTGGATTGATAGGGAACTCAATAAAATGGTATAATTTGTGAACGTTACGCAAGCGCATAAAATGATCACATAAACCAGCCGATGACAGGTAGTAAACCCACTAGGTGCAGTGATTTCTCGGTACTCCCTTAATACTCCTACATCGTCTCTATTAAGATTTTAAAAAAATTGTCAATGAAAATATCATTGACTCGGGACAGTGAAAAAAATCGTATGTGTGCGTATATGCAACTATAAAAATATTCGATTTAACGCAGTTAGTTTGTAAGTGAACTCCCGACGAAGGAGTCATGGACGAAATAATGCGCCTTAAAAATTTTTTTGAAAAAAAAAACATTGATTTAGAAACCATAATTCCGATTAAGACACCAAGAAATGAGATTTTTTAATGATAATTTTTGATTAATTTTAAACTATTGTATCGGCGATTAAGACACTCGACAAAAAAACGTTAGTTTGGTACTTATTATTCAACTATACATACTATCGCTATCGACAGTTGGATCTCATGTGTTACATGCAACTAGTGAATAACTAATAAGTAGAGACCTGAATTAATCAGTGGTATTTTTTTTTGGAAAAGCGGTGTTATTTTTTAGAAAAGTGGTGTTATTTTTTCAGAAAGCGGTGTTATTTTTAAGAAATCGGTGTTATTTTTTGTGAAAGCGGTGTTATTTTTTTAAGAAAAGTGATGTTATTTTTTAGAATCCGATGTTATTTTCTAAAAAGAAATGGAAATTAAAAGAAATCAACACAGAATTTAGAATTGCAGTACTATTTGCATTATACAAGATAATATGCTTAAATAATTTTTATAATTAAAATGAAAATTGTTTGGAAAATTACAAACAAATAGAACTTTATCATCCTAAATCGTTAACCTATATTTCAAACACATTCATTTAAAAAAAATTATAAAACTTTTTGCATCAAATTTAAATTGCTTCAAAATTGAAAAAAGGCATTGTAGCCGATTTATTTTTTAAGATTTGTTCTTCTGTCAGACAAAACAGTATTGTATGAAGATAAAAATCTTTCTGAATCGACATTATTTTATTTAAAAATACTCCAAACCCAACGTAAAACAACAAATAAAATTACTAGAAATGTCTCAACTGCAAATAATCACAACAATTTGTTATTTTTTGAAATTCGCGAATAAAGTCGGATTTATCGCGAATGCGAAAAATTCAGGTCTTTACTGATAAGACTTTACAGCAACAATACTTTAAATATGAACTGATAAGTTCGATAAGTTTCTTAGAACAACTTTTAGCGTCTCATAAATATATTTTAAAAAGCAGTTGATAAGTGTGATTATTTCATCAATTATTTTTGAACCATTGATCTTTGACGCACGTGGCAAAGTCAATCTGACTGAGTCACAATAATTAACACCACATTTTAAATTAAATTGATTTTTTATCTGTTGCAGGTCTGAAAATGACTTAGAACAGTTCGCAAGAAGAAAAGTGAATATGGACAACGATATGAAACAATAATTTGACTGGATAAGTGATAGTGATACACAAAGTGCAAAGACGTAATGGGTATAAAAATATATTGACTTGGATATTATTAAGTGTAAGCAATTTTATGGACAACATCCAGATATTGGTCACAAAGACTTAGAGTTGGTGTCTAAGGGAATTAAAGGTAAGTTGATATATTGAAGTTATATAATATAATATTATGTTCACTAAATATTTTTTTCTCATTTATGGGTTGCGAATCAGCTTAAATGACTCCAGATTTAATTATCTTATGTATATCGTTTTATGTTAAGTAGTAAATTTATATTTCGTTTATTATTATATAACCCAACAGGTATCAATAATGATTCTATCTTTTTATATTCGTGTACTTATATCAATATATTTAAAACTTCTAGAATTTTTTTACTTGGTGGGTTTGGTATATTAAAAACGTATGCATTAGTATGAATTTGAGTACACATAATTTTTCCTTTTTCATAACAGTTTCAGTTTTATAAATAGTAAGACTTCTTGCAAACGATACCTAAAAAAACAGTGGGTTGTGACAAATGTCAAAGTCACTTCACAAAGTAAATTTTGTATGGCAAATTTTCAGCATTTTTATGAAATGAGTTTTTTAAATTAATTTTTATTAAAATATTTTATAATTATTCAATGCGATTTTATGAAATTGATGTGCTCATTATCAATTTGATATTAAAAATATTAAATTTTAAGTTTCCTGATCTTGGGGTCACATTGAAATATTTGACAATTAAAACAATTGAGAAGCACTGATCAGATATCCTTCGAAATCTTATGCGGTCTAAGCGAATATTAGGTATACAAATTTGCAAAATTTTGAAATAATCAAATGAGAGCTTTAGTCTATAATCAATAAAGTAGAATAAACACGCCGTGCGTAGCACATAGTACGTATTAAAAAAATAACTCCATTCCCGTGGGGTAGTGAGGAAGAAAAATATCTTATAAACAATTGTTAGGAAAACATTATAATTATTTTATTTGATATATATGAAATATTTGAATTAGGTAGGTATACGTAAAATCTGGAAAATAAAATTTTCATTAATATATCTATGTATCGTTATAATTATAAATAAAAATTGAACATTCTATTTTCACTTTTTTATTAAAACCAACGTTTTTTTTTTCAAGTAAAAAATGACCTAGTTTTTAATGGATATTACGTGTCTAAAATTTATTGTGTTATTTTTTACTGAAGGCATTTAACTTATAGGTTTGTACGTATGAGAATCTGTGCTACACATTATAGTTGCATTGTAATCTAGATTATAACAGTAAAATTAAACAGAACCATTCAATTACTCTCCGTACACGTACATAAATGCACATTAATTTATTAAGAAACTATTCTGTTTAGACGAAAACCGAATGTCAATCATTGTGCGCCCGTAGAATTTGAAGAAATTGTGTTAAATGTTATGTAATCGGGTGTAATTGATAGCACGCATAGGAGTTTTCATGTAGGCAGTCATGTAGGTATAATAACAGCCTAAATAGAGAAACAAGATACACTTGATCGTGGCAATTGCCTAGTTATAACCATCAACCGCGGCTCCAATATTGATAACGGTCTTTCGTATAACGAAAGAAGACTTTCGTTGTTCCGATGAAGAAGAGAACGTATCATGGCTCACCCGGAAAGTTTTCGCTTGCATTATTCATCATCACGCGAGGTCCGCTACTCGAGAGAGAACCACAGACGACCGTCCGTTAGGATAATTCCGCATCATATAGCTCACAGCCAGCCAACTCATACAATTCATAACGTAAAATGCGAAAAAATTAGTTATCTCGGCCGGCGTGTTCACAGTCCAGTTGGTCGCCATACTCTGTTTATCAATTATACTAATTTGTCACGCAAGACAGACTCAAATACACCTCATAATTAAATTATTAATATGATTCAGAGCTAACGCGGCCAGTTAACAACGATATTACTTACCTATGAACGGAAGTCTAATTCCTCACGTCTTTCTATTCTAGTTTCAAATCTTGTATCCGATACTCTATTGTTGAGATTAATACACACGTTCTACGTAGATGGTCAGGAGTAACAGACGCCGTCGAAAGAGTGGCTAAGCTCAAGTGGTTTCTTGCGGGACACGTTTCTAGACTTCAAGACCAGAGGTGGATAAAAAGGGTAGTGGAATGGAGACGTCGCGAAGATAAAAGAAGTAGAGGGAGGCCCCCCACGCGATGGTCTGAAAATATAAAAAGAATGGCTGGTGATTGGATGCAGAAGGCGCAAGACAGAGATATATGGAGAGCTATGGGGGAGGCCTACGTTCAACAGTGGACATAAATGGATGTATAAGAAGAAAAAGAAGATACACACGTTCATACCATCGCATCGTGTCATTTCCCTTGTAAAGTATAATTGTTTAAGTAGGTATCATTTACATTGTTTCACTGTTCGTATTTTCTTTAATCTCTCCTTCACCATTCATTAGGTCAAATGACCTAATACAAGATTGTGTGAGGGTGGACTATCCTAGGAGGTGGAGGTCCAACTGTCTTTCCATCTCTTCGCAGATCTTCCGGGTAGTCTTCTGTTGCTGTGTATTTCTGTCTTAATAGTTTTGACAACTCTATTGTCGTCCGTGCGTTCCACGTGGTCTTCCCAGAAGCGTCTTGTGCTACATCGCCATCTTGATATGTCCTCGATACCGCATAATGTAACTGTTTCTTTTTTTTTTACTTTAACACATTCTGAAATTTGGATTTAAACAGCTGCATCGTATGTATCACATTGACAGTTTAAACGAGGGGATACGTAAGTATGACTACTGCAGTGTGACTACCTCGGTTATTTGTATATTTTGGCCACAGTAGCTTATTATAATACGGGGCTGTATTGAAGTTAGGCTTCCCCTCTCTTTCATGTTCCAAGAAAAACAATCAATGGTTTGATGGGAAATATTTTTTTATTTAATTTAATGTATTTAAAACACATATTGGGCCTTACTTACTATTTAAAATACGAGTTTAATCCAAGGCTTAGTCAGTTTCGGCCATACAAAAAACTGGGTAAGTATCAGCTTAAACACAAATTTCAAATAGTAAGTAAGACTAATTATGTATAAGTATAATAAGCTCTCTGCACTCCTCCTCCATATAAACTATAACTCTGCTCAATATCTAACTCCTCTGTGCGCGTAGTTTGCTTAAAAATGAGTCCGAGATTTTCGCTTCACGTATTAATTATCTCATAATTGAGAAAAAATAATTGGCATGCCAGGATAGAGGGAAATGGCGACTAATGATCAAGGAGGCCAAAGCACACAACGGGCTGTAGAGCCGTTGATAAATGAACGACGCATGTTTCATGCTTCCTTTTACAAGGTTATGCGCACTCGCACACCTGTCATAGGTTACCCCTAACTGTGGCATATGCCGTGATGGTGTCAATGAATGATTTAAATATTTTTATTCGTTTATTTTAACCGTTTTTAAATTCATAAATAAGTACATAAAAAACAAGTAAATTAATAAATAAATCAACAAACATATAAATTAATTTTTTCAATATTTAAAACTGTCACTTCATGATAGAACTCCATAATCAACTAAAATTATGAAAAAATTATATTTAATTTTACGTTCTACTTAAATTTTTCGCAAACGCGACTCCCATTCACCGGTATCCTTAGAATTGCCCCCTTCCTTATCTATTATTGTTATCCTCTTTGTGAATCTATATATAGACGGTCTTCATCATTATTGTTCACCATTCTGACGATGCTCAGCATAGAGCGATACCGGTGAATAGGAGTCGCGTTTGCGAAAAATTTAAGTAGAACGTAAAATTAAATATAATTTTTTATAATTTTAGTTGATATAAATTAATGTTTTTTTGGTTATCTTTATTGTATCCTGACCATTTTCGTTTATCTTTATTGTATCCTGACCATTTTTGGTTATCTTTATTATGTCCTGACCATTCTTGGTTAGTTTATTTTGTTAGAACGTTCGAAATTTCAGCCACATGACAATTCCGTTATAAAACATCATTTTCTATTTTATCAATTCGACGATTTTTCTTTAGTCAGCGATAAATTTGGACCGCGTTGTCCGATTTCGGTCATTCTTTTTTTCATTAGAAAGGGTATATTTTCCGATTGGTCCCATTTCAATTTGGTTAAGCTCTGATGATGGCATTCATGACGAAATCATCAAAAACCGAAACTTGCAAAATCAGCGATAATTCTTTACCACGTCACCCAAATTTTCCTTTTTCATCTGTAAGGGAATACTTCTGGGGTGGTTACATCTGAACTAATACAAGAGATTTGATTGTGGAAATTATGGAAATCACGAGAAATTATGAAACACATCAATTTGCGATGGTATTATTGTATAGGCGAATTATATGAAAGATAATATTACTTCATACATACATACCATCACGCCATGTGTCTCATGGTTTGGCAGAGAGAACCGAACGCCAAAATTTTTCTATCGTTTTTTATAAGAATAATTATTAAATAGTTTTTTTTATTAATATTTTTGTCTGTGACATGCAACTTCATATGTTTCTATCTTTCAATATCTATATCATTACAACTCCGATCTCTGATTCTATTCCTCTCAGGTGCCAGCTTTGTACATAATATGTCGTTCTATGTACTTATGTTCATTGTTCATCATTTTATATTTTATTTTATTTCCCGGAAATTTACATTTCATTTATTTAGTATAAGACTAAAACCAATAACAAATTTCCACATTATTAACAATAAATTTTGACTGCTGTGCTTACATACTTAAAGCTACATATGGAAAACATATGAAGCTTTAGCTTTATATGTGTCCTTATTTTAGTCCTTGTCATACAGTGCCTTCACATACTTTTATAAGTAAGCCTTTTTGTGGTAAGTACCGATTTCAAGTGGTATATTATTAATTTATTATCGTATGAATCTAAATATATTTGACAACGTGATTTCTTAAACTTATTCATTTGCTTGTGAAAGGAAAAAAATAATAATTAACATTGGGCTACATTCAATTTATATTTTCATCACGAAGAAAAAAAATTGAATAAATAACCAACTCGTAAAAATATCTTCGTCGTCCATCGATCGGTCGAGCGGTCGACGTATATGTTATGGAGAGAATTTACCGAAAAAGACCTGTAACATATATTATGTATAATATCGTTAATTTATCAATAAAATTAACATTTTGATGTTACATAATTGTTGCGAACGGCCCAAAAATGACCAAATATGACCGCCATTATGATAATTTTGTACTTAGGGCAGTACTTAAAATGTTTGTATCTTGTTGTTTTATGTTGGTTTACAGAGTCACGTATGTATGGACCATGAGACGGTACCTATTTATGGGAAGAAAGAGTCGATAAAAACAATAAACAAAATGATATGTTTTTAACCGAGTTTCTTAACTTACTCAGTCAATACTACGATTAGATGCCGTTTTAGAAGAAAAAAATAATTTTATCACAGATAATCACATTTTTTTACCAACATCAATAAAAATGATCTGAAATACACAGTGATTGTTCTTATTATATTGCATTGTACCTATTCTATAGCTTGTCAAATATTAATTAAACGCGCACGCATATTTTATGTGAAACACATTTCAAATTTTGTATAAAGAACCTAAACAAAAGTCATTATTTCGTTTAATCCTGTACAAAATCAGTCCTGTACGTTTTATTAAATTAGTTTTTATTTCTTTATTTTACATTACTTCTCGGGCAACAAACAGGTACTATGTCAAATATTAATTTAACACGCACCCAATGCGGCCGAGCGTGGGCCGCATTTGGTCAACTCTCCTATATCCTCAAGTCTCCGAAATACGCCAATCGTCTTAAAAAGAAAGTCTTCGACGCTTGCGTTCTCCCGGTACTGACGTATGGCTGTGGAACTCTTGTGTTTACAAGTAGAATGCTGCATAGTCTCGCAGTAACACAGAGAGCCATGGAAAGTAGAATGCTGGGTATTTCGTTAAGAGACAGAAAAACTAACTTGTGGATAAGAGAGAAAACCTAAGTAACCGACGTTGTCCAAAAGGTTGCAAACCAGAAGTGGAGCTGGGCAGGGCATATCGCCCGAACCACGGACTCCAGATGAACTAAAAAAGTGTTGGAATGGCGACCTAGAACGGGCAAGATAAGTGTTGGAAGGCCTCTAACCAGGTGGTCTGACGATATCAGAAGAGTAGCTGGAGGCGGATGGATGCGGTCTGCCCAGGATTGGGAGCTGTGGAGGTCTCAGGGGGAGGCCTTTGTCCATTACTGGACGAAAGAGGGCTGACGAAGAAGAAGAAGACGCACCCAATAACAAGTTGCCACGATATTAATCGTCTCACAGATAAAATACTGAATACACAATTAAAAATTGTGTCTCCGCCGGGAATCGAACCCGGGACCCTTGGATTAGCAGTCAGATACCTAATCAACTGAGCCACGAAGGCCGACAAAATGTATTTTAATGTTTTTTTTTACGTTTTAATGTATTTTAGATATAATGTTAAATAAAAAAATCTAATCAAATAAAATCCGCTAAAATTTTATTTTATTTTTTTTATATGAAAAATATTTTGAAATCGGTAGCGATGCACAAGCAGGAATCGGGTTTCAAACATTTCTAAGAGACAATCAATGCGTTAAAGTCTTTTGTTGTACATTTTTAGAAAATTCTCTCTTCTTATACCGATTAACGACGAAGCGTGATGGCATTCAATACATTAGAATTAATTTCATATGAATTAATGCACATAGCAAGAAGAATACATGTCTTTAGATTTTGAAGCATAGACAATGGACATATCTCTACATTCTCTACTATGAGAATAATTATGACTTATTCGAAATAGTCATGTATGGAATTGATACAGTTTTATGCATAGAGAACAATAGATCTTAAGTTCGTCGGCGTGAATACTTTCTGATGCAAATATTCAATCATTACCTATAACAATTATGCAAATTTGTAATGATGCACTTGGTTCATAATGACTGGATTTGATGGAATGCTTTTGGGGTAGGTACCTACATAACATTGGGATGTTCTATATTACAGTTAGGTGTATGTTAACATTATTGTTGAATAATATTAGTTATTATTAAATACTTGGGGTGCTGATTGAATGATGGGTGGGACCCAGATTCCGAAATAAAGACCAGAGATGGTGAGATTCACTCTCTACAAACCTAAGTACAAGATGGAGAACTGTTATGGCATACGTGTTACTATAGTAAGTACTGTTGTATGGAGTGGAAGGTTGGACTCTCAAAATCTTAACAAAAATACAATCGAAGCATTCGAGATTTGACCATACAGAAGATATGAGATATAATATTCAATGAAAGAGATATGATGTAGAGAGGGAGAGAGTGTGTGTGTGTGTGAGAGAGAGAGAGAGAGAGAGAGAGAGAGAGAGAGAGAAAGAGAGAGAGAGAGAGAGAGAGAGCTAGGACATATTCATTTTTTATAAAAAATAAAATAAATAAAAAAAACCTATATCTCAACTTTTTTAAACAGTTTTTATAAAGTTTGTGACGACATAGTTCCATACAATTTGTAAGGCAGAATACACTACACAGTAGGTATCTCACTCAATAGTTTGATACCTACTTAATCTCCAAACATGCATACATACCATCTGTTTTTTTTTTGCTGTTTTCATATTCTGGGTAGGAAAAACAGACTGACCTCCATACTTTTATATCCTGACATACATACCTACATGTTTTATATAGAAAACAATATATCTTAAAATGTTTAAGTTTTGTACGTATTCTTCAATTATACATACCTACTATCGCCATCAACAGTTGGATCTCATGTGTAATACCGGTATGAGTAATTAATTCCCTTCAAAACTTACTAACAGTGTTGTGATTGTCATAAACAAAGTTTATTTATTAGTTCCGGAGTTGCATTGTTCTTTTGACTTTATATTGTGACCATTGAAAGAGTTTACTGCATCTATTTACTCCGTTGTTCTTCAGTTGAAGAAGCAAAAGTTCATTTAATACATTCTTCAAATAGCGTAGGAGAACTTGAATCATGACTGGATAAGGTGAAACAGAAATATATTTTTGAATGAAAAAAAAATTGAAATAAAATAGTTTTGGATGATCTGTGAGAATTGAGTGCATTAACATAACGTGAGAAAAATTAAATGAAGAAGTTGTATAAATTATGAAAGAACTATTTTTATATATTGTGTACAGTAGGTATTACTTGTATCATTAAAATATCTTGTCTCAAAGATGGATTCAGGGATTACTGAGAAAATAAATCATACACAAAATTTAAATCTTGATTATTAGCCTTATTTAATTTAAAGTATATTTTTTATTACTGGAAAGTTAACGCGTTTGCTCCATACACTTGACTTGTTTTATTTACTACAATAAAATGATTGATTGATTGAAACAATCTGCAGATGATAAATCATCCCATAATTTAATACAAAAGTATATGTACTTGTTTAATTAAAATAAAAGTATTCTTCGTGTGATGGAATTTGTTATTTGCATTGACCCAATGATTTCTGCATTAAGTCGATGATAGGTCATAAGCCCAGTAAGTATGTCTTTGTGATTTTCATTGCTTTCATCCAATAATTTTAGCCGGTGAAACATGAGTTTGGTTTTCGAGCCTAGGTTAATGTCATTTTTTTTATATTTAGCTAACTAAACCTAAGCGAAGCCACTTACCTAACTTGCTTATATTACTTCGCGTGCAGCTAACAGGTACTATGTCAAATATTAATTAAACATGCACCCAATAACAGGTTGCCACATTTTGGAGACTTACGATATTAATCGTCTCACAGATCCAGACTGAAACACAATAATTAAAAACTATGTCTCCGTTGGGAATCGAATCCGGGAGCTTTGGATTAGCAGTCAGATACTTAATCAACTGAACCACGAAGGCCGACTTAACATAACCTATCCTTACCTAAATAAACATTAACCTTTTCTCGAAAATAATAAGTTTTGCCAGCTAAGTTAGAGTTTATTTTTATCTTTGGCTAGCAATACTTAAGTCTAGCCTTAATTCTAGCTTAATCTAACCTTACCTTACTAGAGATTAAATCATTTATCGCAAATGAACATTATGTGTAACATTAGCCTAGACTAAAAAATAATCTCAACTTTAGCCGGCTACACTTCAGTTTATTTTTATACACACCTTTAGCCGTAACATGTATATTTGAACAAGCTCTCTCCGTTATTCTCCAGCACTAGCTAGAACAAGCACGAAATAAATCCGTTTTACATAAATACGTTTATATTATTATAAAATGTGTAACGCTTTGAAAATTGCGCCAGATGGTGGGTATAGGCGATCTACAAAAAATCCAACCAGAACACATAAATCAACTACTCGTCAATTGTCTGAAGCGTATCATCATACAACATATTGACTCAGGGCTGGTTCTGGTTGTAATTTAGATTTTGTTTTCAAATTGAATTTTATATTTTTATTCATCCATACAAATCACGGCATAAGCACGACACACGCGTGTATTCCCTAACATATTTTCTAATTTTGAACACCGTACCTACCTATCTACACTGGTTAATGTAATGATAGAGAAAAGTTACATTTTATAGCAAATCTAACAAATTATATTAACCATTGAATTCAAGATCAATTCCTTGGAGTTTATTTTTTAATTTGTTTTTTCTTGTATACATAATTTGTACACTGGTAGATTTATTGCCAATCGGCAATTTCTTCTAGCCAACCAATAAAATACAATGTATGATATGGCAATAAGTTTATGACGTGACAAAAATTAAATCAAATATAATAAGAATAATAAATATAACAGGAGAATAGCAAAATAGAAAAATGACCAAAAATATTGAATATGATAACATTTCATAGCAATATAAAAAATAATAAATATAACAGAAGAAGAGCAAAAACAGAAAAATGACCAAAAATATTGAATATAATAACATTTCATAGCAATGATAGCAAAACAAAAGGATAAGGAGAGGAATAAGAAATCAGGTATTATCAGATAGATATTTTTGCTACTGAATATAATATAATAACAGTTGATAGCAATGATAGGAAAACAAAAAGATAAGGAGAGGAATAAGAAATCAGGTATTATCAGATAGATATTTTTGCTACTGAATATAATATAATAACAGTTGATAGCAACGATAGGAAAACAAAAAGATAAGGAGAGGAATAAGAAATTAGGTATTATCTGATAGATATTTTTGCTACTGAATATAATATAATAACAGTTGATAGCAATGATAGGAAAACAAAAGGATAAGGAGAGGAAGAAGAAATCAGGTATTATCAGATAGATATTTTTGCTACTGAATATAATATAATAACAGTTGATAGCAATGATAGGAAAACCAAAGGGTAAGGAGAGGAAGAAGAAATAAGGTATTATCAGATAAATATTTTTGATATTGAATATAATATAATAACAGTTGATAGCAATGATAGGAAAACAAAAGGATAAGGAGAGGAATAAGAAATCAGGTATTATCAGATAGATATTTTTGCATTAGCCTTTTTTTGAACATGTACAATTAGGTAGCCAAGGTAATATCATGACTATTCCATTTACCAAATATTTTTTTTATTTATCTCAACTTACTCTAAATTTATTTTTTATTTATTTATGTGCCATGCATTCCAAGAAAGAAGTGGTCGTTTTAGATAAACCATTCATTGTCTAAAACAAAATGTATCGTAATACATAAAATTGTATTTTTTATACGCTAATTGGAGTGTTTACGTGCTGGCATCAATCCTAATCATCCGCGTTTATTTTTCAACGTAACTGTTGCTAAGTTCCTACTAATTTGAAATAAAGTGAGCGCTGTCAATAAATAAAGATATTGTGCTAATGTAACGCTAAAGACTGTCTTCCATGGTTTAAATAATGCGAACTAAATTGAACACTAAAATAAGCACTTCTCACGTCAGCAAATTGATACAGAGAGAGAGGTGTTTTATGGGAACTAAAGTACAACTAATAGACAACACAATTCATTCATTAACTCGCCCATTTAAAACAATTAAATTATACACGTACAACATGATTATAATGTATTCAAATTTTTTAAATTTATTATTTCGCAAAATAATTGAAATTGAGCGAAGCGAAATCGGTTCTGCATAATATGGGGTTTTCACGCCACTTCGAATTGGCGTTGGCAGAAAGATTTAAAAATGACATTACTACTACAATGCTGCATAGTTTCTTAACTTGATTTTAATCAGAGACTTGTTGCTTGTCCACGTGTTTGATTATTTTTTTTAAATATCGAAATTAAAAGGGTGACTGTTGCCAACTTACCTATTTTTTCAATTTGAATTTGCATCATTACTACAAAACGAATCATTTTGAAAAAAAATAACCTAGTTAGTTTGGATAGAAAAATATATCTTTACTTTTTAATTATGTTCTGTATATATTCTTGTAGGAAAATAATAAGCACACCCCGATTTTTGACATTTATCTTAAATTTCTAAAAAAACTATAAGGTAATAGAGCATTATGTTTTTTATAAATTAAAGAAAATCAAATTATCTGCAAAAATACGATGTAACGTTGCATTAATGCATCAGGTTAAATTAATAAACCAAAAAAACTTTTATTTCGCAATGGCGCTTAATGGAAAATAAATGTTTTTTAGGTTTATTTACAAAACCTGAAGCATTAATGCGACGTCACATCATATTTTCCTAGATATTTTTGTCTGATTTAATTTAAAATATAATATATTGAAATACGCCTTATATTTTATTAAATTTGTAAGATAAACGTTGAAAATCGGACTATGCCATTATTTTTCTACAAGAATTTATACAGAATATTATCAAGAATTAAAGATATATTTTTCTTTATTAATACCCAAACTATCTAAATTATTTCTTACAAAACGATTAGATAAGAAATTATGATGGTATATCAAATTGAAAAATAGGTTCATTGGCAGCAGTCCCCCACTTAAATTTGTATATCAATGATTTGATTTATGGATTATATACTTTCAAATAAAGGTAACTGGTACGTTAGGTATTTTTTTGTAAATATTTTCAATATATATATATATTTTTTTTTTAATGGGTAGGTACTTTCCATTATTACATAAATGATTAAAGTATTCCGTGTCAAGAACGGGTTCTGTCATTTAACCGTACAAAATGACAACACAAAAAATTAGTCACGCTCGTTACAATGCCTAGAAACTATTTCCACGATAAAATCATACATTTCTAATAGAATCATTTTTACACAATCATTTTTATTGTGCCGTTTAATTTAGAGTTTAAAAAACGTTAACTGTAAATTTAAGTGTATTTATTTTACATTTATTTATTTGTTTTTACAAATAAAACGATCGTGAGTAATAATAATAGTAATTTATAAAGCGCTGTTTAGTGAAACACGATCACTCCATGGGCTCTATAAATAATAATACATAATATACGGATTCACTTAAAAAATTGTCTTGTTTTTTTGGTCTGGAAGGCTCTTCCAGAAATGGCTTTGCACTTTATCCACTATGATCTGTGTCAAAATTATGTGACATCAATAAGGATGTCTAATATTGATATCTGGATTACATACTATCATCTAATACAGCCAATAATCGGCTTACTATGAGTGTGACTTTTAAATGAATCTATACAATCCGTTCATCGAATTGAACCCATGCAATCCATTTGTAGAAATATCTGGAAAATGATATGAGTATTTCTCCTAACTGAGATTTTAAAAATTGTAAAAAATGAAGTTATAATTTTATTTCAGAAAATTTCTAAATTCTATTATATTTTTTCATGAATCACTATTCCTATACACAATGCCTCTTCACTTAAAAATGTTTTTTATTTTATTTATTCATCTTTACACTATTTATATATGCGTCATTAAAAATAGATAACTACTGTCTAACTAGGTATACTTGTTCTAGGGCTAGTAGTGTACATATTATAATATTTCACAGGAGAAAGAGGTAAATATTATGTGAGTTGTATTTACATTTAAACAAGTAACTAAACTAAAAAATTAAACTATTATTAAATTAGAAAGTGAATTACAGTCATCATGATATGCATACATATAGTGTAGTGTAACTTATTAACTCTTATGAAAAAAATGCCGACATAGACATATTATTTTATTCACATATAACATTCAAAAATAAACTTATATCTAACATCGTGACATTATAACAATTAGGTACTGATTAATTTTATTTTTCCCAACCACCCTCAGCAATATATTTTCTTTTTCTTCTCAACTCATGAATCTGTCAATATATGTTCGTCTACACACACATGCACACCCTCTCTCACACACACATACACACCCACACACCCACACACTCGCACTCTTTCTAGATATCTCTTCCACACACACATGTATTATTCTTCTCTCATGCGCGCACCCACACTAATTCACACTTTTTTGTTGTATTATTTTGATATTAGGTATAGTACGTAAGAGGTAGGTACATGTTATATTTGTATTTTTATTCATTTACTTTTAATAATTGTATGCATGTACGCTGTCCTTTGTAAAATAAAATAAAAAAGTATGTTATTTCTTGCTATTTAAAAAAACTCCAAATTTTACCTTATCTTCACGAAAAAATATTGTGTATCATAGACTTGTTGATATACAATATTTTTTCATGTTTCATACATTAGAAGGTAATTTAGTATGCATAGTTGTGTACATCCGTATGCTCAAGGCATACAAGAGCCTTAAATATCGAATATGCGTTAACAGTTGGTGACATTTTCACAGCTAAGTTAGTTTCATCCAAAGTAGGTAGGTACAGATGGAAATAATAATATGAAAGATGTTCAAATAAAAAAAAGTGTATGATGTGCGGATAAGTATGTAAGTGAGTGAGTATATGGTAACTGGTAAAGGAATGTATACAATAACGGGAACAGATGGGTTTGCCGTTTCTGGCGTTAGTTGGTTGGAAATATTTCTGCTATTTACTTATATGTATGGCTTACTCTTATATTAAAACTATTTAATATTTTTAATACATCTATCTAAAAGCATGGCCCACTCTTATACAAAAACTATTTAGTATCTTAAATACATCTATCAGTCTATTTAAAATCATGGCTCACTCATATATGTACCAAAACATTTTATAAGAAAATGCTTCCAGCAAATAGTGCTATGTAAAAAGAATTTAATATCTTTTATAAATCTATCTAGCGATATGGTATGGCTTTCTTTTATACCAAAACTATTCAATATCTTTAATACATCTATCTGTCTATATAAAATCATGGGTCACTCTCATACCAAAACAAGTATTTTAGGCAATATTTCCCGTAAATAGTGTTTTGTGAAAACTAATTAATATCTTTTTATGTTTATATTTAATCTTTTTATGTTTATATTTATAATAAATATCTGTAATAAATCTATCCAGCGGTATGGCTCACTTTTATACCAAAACTATTTAATATGTTTAATACATTTAACTGTCTATATAAATAAAATCATGGGTCACTCTTATACCAAAACATTTATTTTAGTCAATACTTCTATAATAAATAGATTCCAATATCGACTTCTGTGACTTAAACAGATCTATGACTTTTGAGGTGTTGAGTTTATTTTTGGCGGAGTTTTCGTTATTTTTTATTGCAATTTTATTTATTTATCATCTGTTTATACATAAAGATATTATATTGTATACTGGTTGGCTTATTATCTTTATCTATTTTCCCAACCCGGAGGATAGAATATTTCAACAAGTATTTTCAGAATGCTCTAGAATATCAGAATCGAAATTAATCGAAAAGCAATACTGGTGGAATGAAAATTCACGAGAACTATATAAAAGCAGAAAAAAGGCTTAATAAATACTAATACTTGGATTGTGCTTCTGAAAATCAGCTGCTGGATCGACCGCAACATAACAGACCTTTTGAAATGATAATTTATTTTCAAAAAATTGTTTATAGTTTTTTTAAATTATTTAAACCACATTATATATTGAATAGAAATTGCGACCGGTTTTGGAAGTAATCTTTTCCTCCTCGGGCAGATTTTCAACTGAAATTATGTTTGTCTATGTATATCTTCTTGTTTTTTCTTGCGTTCTTGTGTGAACAGATTTAGTCTCAATATTTTTGAAAAAGAATGAATATCTCCTTGTATATACATGTACATCCTCATATGTACATCCTATATTATATGCATATGCATCCTCATACTTTCCCTATTTTTTTTTGCTTTGAATTTTTTTTTTATTACAGAGAAATTTGTATACAAAATACAATCACTTTTCAGTCAAATTTGATGTTTGTAAATCAGGGTATAACACAAGAATGAATTTAATTCTTTTCACTTTAAAAAGTAAACTACTTAATTATTGTAACCAAAATCTATAATTAGATTTTCATTGTTTGAAACAATAATTAACAATAATTTAGATACAGATAAACAATAAATACATACTTGAATAACGAATTCAACCTCAGATACATACCTTTTTTTATTGAAAAATAATAAACATAAAATATTACAAATAAAAATCATGTTTCTGAGTCACGCCAAGTCTAATTTCTAGACTTGTCGGCGTCAATCATCAATAAATAAACGCGTCAATCATCAATATCAAGCATAAATGCTTGTTCTATAAGTGAACGAAATCTGTCTTTATTTGACGAAGTGTTTTATTATTATTAATATATATTGAGTTTGCCTAGTGACAATATTTTCAATTTGTGATTCCCGTTCTGTTGATATAATCGTGATTTAAAGCAACCTCTACGACATTTTTAACGCTTGCTTTATACGATCACTTTATACCAGAGAGCAAGCGTCGCTAATCATTCATTATGTATTTCCTTTTCCTTTTCATGATTGTTTTACAGTAGACTGTAATCCATCTTAAACAAACATAGACTATTTGAAATTTGATTTCTCGTTTTTCAATAAATATTTTATTTGGAATTTTTAGAATTCATTTTTGATAAAATAACATCATATGTGAATAATATACATTAAGAGGCTATAGTAGGCTATATAGTATATTTTAAAAATAATTTCCCTAATACCCACAAAAGATACGTCTTTAAAATAAAGGAGAGTTTGTATGTATATATTAATTCTATTGCATGAGTTTTTTGAAATTTGAATTACTTTAATATTTTCTTGTAAAATAAGTTTTAATAAAACCCTTTTTATTTTTTTACTGTACGTAACTAAAAACTACAAGGTCTATGAAGTAGTTTTTTATTTCAATCGAAAGAGAATATGAAAATCTACCGGCTGAGTTTTTTATTATTATAATATTTTAATTACTTTTCTTGCTATTTAGAAAAAACCTCTAAATTTTACCATTTTTTTCACGAAAAAGTGATGTATGTCACAGATTAGGTGATATGCAATATTTTATCTTGTTTCATACATAAGAAGATAATTTAGTGTGCATTTTTGTGTACACCCGTATACCCAGGGTATACAAGAGCCTTAAAGCTAAATATTACTAAAACTTCTGTAAAAGTCGGGTAATTGAAAATATAATCAGACAAAATAACATTTCACATCGTTCAGCAATGAAATTCACCAAACTTTCTGAATGCAGTAAGTATTGTTTTAGATGTGGCGAGGCTGGAATGAGGGGATTTTACGCGATTGTGATTGACACACACACACACACACACACACACACACACACACACACACACACACACACACACACACACACACACACACACACACACCTGTCATTGGTTATAATAAATCTTAATAATATAAATCTTACCTATTGAAGAGATCTCTTAGATCGATGGGATGACAGCGTTCCTAAAATAAAGACAAAGACAATTTATTTTCTTAATAAAAAGAATCAGATACATTAGCAAGAATTATTTATTTTTATTTGTTGGTAAATTTACAGAATGTATAACATAACATTGTTTACATAATCTTTAAAATATAAATGTATTCCAATTATGAATTTACACGTGAAATATTACAAATTTAATGCTTGGTACAAAAAGTATTAACAAATAAAATAAACAAAACTTTGTTGATAGAGGAAGTAACAATAACAATAAATCAATTTAAAATAAAATAAGCGAGAAGAAATAAATACAATAATTATACAGAAAACAAATTGAGTAAGTAAAATAGGTAGAAAAATTAAGATGCACAATCTTTAAAGACTTACGTCATGAATGTCATCATATATAAAATAATATATGAAAGAGAAAAAAAAAATATCTGTGTTACGGTGAAGTTAATTATGATAGGTACAATATTAATACAACTCAAATATATTTCAAGTTTTAGGTACTTGGATATGTTGCCTCAATAGGCAAAAGTCTGTTCCGAGGCAATACCTATTCAAAATGAGTAGCTGTGCAAGTATTAAATCAAAATTTAGCCCGTGCGTCTTGTGTTATGTGTTAGGTGGTATGGTGTAGGTTGATAATAGGAATTGAGTGAGATCCATCATATCAAGACATGAGTAAGGTCCTTCTCATACTCTTCTCTGCCCCTGTCCATTAACCACTTTGTTACTTCTTCTTCTTCTTCTTCTTCAGCCTATTTCCGTCCACTCCTGAACGAAGGCCTCCTCCATTTGACTCCACGTCGTCCTGTCCTGTGCAGTTTTCATCCAGGATGTGCCAGCATATCTTGTTATATCGTCCCTCCACCGCAGCTGCGGCCGCCCCACACCTCTCTTTGTTACTAATTTGTTTATATTGCTATTTTTTGGTTGAATACGTACTATGCATGTTGGTTACCTGTAAACAATACAACATAATTAAACGGGTTTTACATCACCAAAGTAAGTTTTCCGTCAGATGAAATGTATGCGTTTATTCAGTTTTCTTACAGATTTTTCCTTAAAACCACTGATTGGATAAAATAATGAGAGATTCTTAAAAGGATATTTGAACCCAGACATCGCATATTGAAATTAAAATTCTCAAAAATTTTTATAAAGTGAGTTTCAAAAAATACCATAAGTATTTTCAACATTTATCTAGTAAAAATCCGTTAAACAATTTGAAAATTCAGCATTAATTCCCCTTAAAAAATATTGAAATTATCATTTTTTGGTGCATTTTTCTTGCTACGTCGCAAATGTATGTATATTTTTAAAATTTTATCATGTATTATTTATTATATTACCTATATTTGCACCATTCTTATTTATCTTATTATATTTTGTCCTAAATTATTGCCTGCAATAGTGTAAAAATACAGAGATTATGTAGGTAAATGATTCCTAATGAAAATTGCTAATCTTCATTCATTCATTCATAGGTACCATCGCGGCATAAACCACACGCGACATTTGCATGTATGCCCACACACCAGCCTCGTCTTAGCTAATAAGGCGACATTCAGAATGGGTGGTGAACCTCATTGTTCAACTTGTGAGATGTTATTGTGCCTCTAGTATTTTCAATTAACCGGCTCTCACGGGACACCCGAAAAAGTGGAAGTACTATTCTGAGACGGTGCCTCACAGAAAATTTGACACATTTAATTATTGAATACTGTTCTTTTATATAAGTTCCTGGCATATAATTATAATCTTAATGGAATTGTCAAGTTGAAAAAGATAAAATGTTCATTTCAATCAAAGATGCATTTATTTTCACCTTAATGTCGTATCGCGTTGCGTGTCAAAATACGTTTAAAAAAACAATAAAATGATAAAAAATACACGTTGAAATCAGAATCCTTATCTCTCAAATTGGTTCTGCTTTACAGAAATAACAAGATTAAATTTTCACCAAATCTTTCGGGAGCAATTTCTGAAATTTTGCCGTTACACTGATCAAATACTTCGCAAAAAGGGGTATTGATTTCACATTAAAACAAAAAAATGGTCCACGATTTAATGCGTATCTTTTTACTCTGTTGAATGATATTGTTTAATTATTACTCGACCGGACCGCGACGAACATCTGACTGTCTGACGAAAAAAAATCGGCTAGCCAGCTAGATGGGCGATATCAAAAGGGAAAACGCACCGTAGATTGAGTCCGATTATATATGTATATTTTTTGTACAGAGCCGTTATTTAGACGGGCGGTTTTTGCATCGTTCTTGTTTGTTGTGACGAGTTTTGTTCTGCGTGAGAACATTCTTTCAGTGGCGGCGTGTGTTTCGCTTGGGGCGATGATGTTAAAAAGCGGAGCCGATTGTCTTATTATTTTGTCGGGTTAGAGGGAGAAAGGCAGAGACGAGGGGAAGGAAAGGGTAGGGCGAGAGAGAAAGAGATGGACGTCTTCCCGGTTTGCTTCATCAATATCTATTTGGTTAGGCACACAATTGTGTAGGTGACCAACGCATACATACACACAAGAACACAATTTCATACAGATAAATCATGTATGGGTCCACTATCAAAATGACGCATGTTCAATTTTCAAATTTTTTTTTTAAATTTCAGCAACAATTTTTGACAAACTAACGGCGAGAAGCCAACCGCCGTGGCAAAGTTGGTAAGCCGTTTGGCTTATGTGCCTGGATTCAATATCCAGCTGAAGACAAATTTATTTAAAATACTCACGCGAATACTGCTTCTCTGGTCTCGAAACACTGGTTGGTTGAAATAAATTGACAAAAGGCAATATGATCGCCACTTGCGCAGGAGGCAAGGAAGTTTTTTATTATTAATATTAGTCTCTAATAGCTCGAAAATGCCTTATAAATTAAACGCTTTTTTAACAATAAATTATCATTTTGAGGTAGTAAAAAAAATCGATGGGACCTGCTTATGATTTTTGAGCTAACTTTTACTTATAAACTATATTGCTTCCTTAAAAATTAATATCGAAATAATATTGTTAGATATTGAATATGTACTAAATTGGTTCTTTTCTAAGAAATGTATTTAATTTATTAATCTGTCCGTGCAAAGTCTTCAACTCTCATGTGTTCTAGACATTTGTTGACATATTTGCTATAGATCTAACTTTGCATAAGGATTTCTCTAAAATATAATATCAAAAAAGTAATTAAATGTATATCATTGAATACAAATATTTATTAACGATTTTTAAGAGTGATTGGGAAAAATAAGAGTTTAATTACAAATTTGATTTTATTATATTTTGTATACATGCAGTGTTTTGTTTTCAATGTTTGAAACCGTCACTTCATGATAGCAATTCATGGTCACATAGAATTATGATGTGAAAAATTACACATAATTTTTCGTTCTATTTAATTAAATTTCTATACTCGACTCCCATTCACCGGTATCGCTCAATGCTGAGCATCATCAGAATGTAATAAATAAATAGAACGAAAAATTATATACTATTTTTTTCAACGTAATTCCTTGGGTTCTCAATTTGTGGACCAATTAATGATGACCTGCACGTCACTTAATTTTCAATCAGTATTTACATGTCGCATTATACATTTAATATAGGTACTTATAATTTCAAGTATATCTATATTGCGAGATTTAAAAAAATATATATTATAATTTGACTTATACCATTGTCTATATCATGCCGATGTAGTCTCGTTTTAATATTTGCAATTCACCTGTTCATTAATATGTAGGTATGTGTATAAGATTTTTAAATTGCTCTTGATCAAAATGGATGGGAAATATATGTGCGTGTATGTATATTGTATATGTGTGTATGTATACAGTAGGTAAAATGCTCTTAATTCGAGTCAAAGAAAATTATATTATGGTTAACTCATGTTTATTATAATTTAAAATATAAACATAACCGACTGATGGAATAGGATGATATTTATTTTCATATTTTTATTTATAAAAAAACAATACATAATAATATACAATATTACAATATTTATAGATTATATAATGTTAATACATATTTATGTATAACTCAATTTCTAAAAGAGAATTTCTCGTGTATTAAAGTGAGTCACATTTCACAAAACATACAAACTACATACATAACTAAAACTGTATAAATCTTAACCTAGGTATCATTAAGGAACGTACATAACATTTATATTGATAAAAAATATGCAAAAACTTGACAACCCAAGCAAAAATATAAATAAAATTATAAAAAATATAAAATTATGCCAAAAGCTTAATAATACTAACGAACAAAATAAAAGTAATATGAAGACTAAAAATTAATAAATGATACAATATATTTCCTCACACATGGTAGGCAGAAGAAACCGAACTCGGTTCTATTAAATAATTTTTTTCGCTACTCCCACCACCACCCGCTCTGCCTATGGGGACTGTAATCGCCCCCTTCACAGAACGCTAAGTGAACGACAAAAAAAATGCATAGCACGAAAAGTAGCTCATGGAGCCCTCTAGATTAGAAATCTCGGCACCATAGTGCAAAAAGAAACAATCAACGAGTGCGAACAGAAAATTCACACCCGTGGACTGTCTATGACCTCAGATCCCCCTACATGCAGACCATCAGAGAAGTGACCAAGATCTATTAAATAATATATGTTTGTAAAAAATAAGAAAAAAATGTGATGTATACAAATAATTAAAAACTATTTTATAAAAATATATTGTATTTGAAATAGGCCGTTTCTTCCCATTACGTGGGGTCGGTCCTCCTCATCCTCATTCACTAAGACTTTCTCTTCTGTGCGTCTTCTTCGCGTAAGTATGTCTTCCGCAACTCTCTTCTGATGGTGGAATGTCATGTTGTCAGCGGTCTGCCTGGACTTGGATGTAGCCTGCACTTGGATGTACATCGCTCTGCATGTCATATTGTCCTCTGGTCGCCTTATGTCGTGTCCATACATACATACATACATACATACCATCACGCCATGTCCCTCGCGGGGTAGGCAGAGAGAACAGAACGCCACACTATTCTATCTTGACATACATTTACCGCCTCGTCAACATTCATGCTACGTCTCATGCATGTTCTTCTATTGTTCAGACTTCTAACATTTCCTTCTTTCAGAATATCGTTCACATGGTCGTGCCATCCTTTTCTTGGGCGCCCCCGACCTCTTTTTCCATTCCTGTCAGCCTTATATATTTTTTTCGTCAAGCGTTCTTCATTCATTCTTTCCACGTGACCAAACCATCTAAGTGTGTTAACTTTCATTCTAGTTACTACATCTTTCTTCATCTTACATTCTTTCCTAGTGACCTCATTTCTAACTCTATCATACATCGTTCTATTACAAATTCTTCTTAACGATCTCATTTCCACTGCATTTATTCTACTTTCATGCGACTTCTGCCATGTCGTGTCCATACCTTCTCAATTTACTCTCGAGCAACTCATCGGTGATTGCGGCCACGCCAAAGCTTCCTCGGATATGGACGCACTATGTTCATTATAGTCACGCACCCCGCCCATCTAGATATTGATTAAAATTATTTTTTAGGCATAAACAAAATGTCATATTTAAAATATTCACGTGATATCTATATGCATAAAAATTAGTGTAAGAATGAAAGTATGAGGTACGGAAGGTACCTACTAAAGGGATTAGAAATATCAGATTGTACAAAGATTTTTTTCTTCTTGTAGTAGGTTTTGGAAACCTGTTCTTTTTTCAGGAAGTATGCCCCTCCTTATCAGCTATCTCTCCATCCTTTAGGTGCACTACCTCGTGGTCTATTTCCAAAATTAATATATTGGTAGATAATTTTGGGTAACCTGTTGTGTCTTGTCTCCCATTCTCGCCTCGTTGCCCGCCAGAAACGTTCGGCTACTGTACCATCAGACATTTTTTTAATTATACATAGGCAGTACAACGTCTGCCGGGTTTCGCTAGTACTAAATAAAAAGTTTATTTTTTTATAGAAGATAGTGAAAAATCCGACGTATTGCTTGCTCATTTATACGCTTGCAAAAGGTTTTTACATCTTTTGATTGAATTGTCTCATTTAATAAAATTTTATTTTAAAACAAGATGACTGCGTGAAATAAAAGTTGATCAATACATACACGTGGGTTGTGGCCAACGCTATACTCTCACTACCAAGTTACTTCACGAAATGTTCAAATTTTGTATAAAATATTCAGCATTTTCATGAAATGAGTTTGTTAAATTATTTTTGATTCAAATATTTTATTATGATTACTTGATAATTATTCAATGCCATTTAATGAAAGTGATGTGCCTTTTTAGCAATTCGAAAATAACAATTTTTAAATTTCCTTATCTTGGGGTCACTTTGAAATATTTGACAGTAAAAAAAATGAGAAGCACCGATCAGGTATCCTTCAAACATTAATGAGATCTAAACGAGTATTAGATATACAAGTTTGCAATATTTGAAAAGAATCGAATGAGTACTTTAGTCTATAATAGATAAAGTAAAATACACACGCCGTACATAGCACACAGCACACACACAGATACATTGTGATGAAACTTTCAGAAAACAATCTCAGCATGATACTTGTTGATAATCTGCAATAAAAAAATACCCACAATAATTGCGAATTCATAACCCCCACAGGAAAAAAAATAAAAATTAGAGACTACCGAAAAAATCTTCACAGAGTACCTATACTGTAATGACATCATTGAGTATATTTATAATATGGAGTTTTATTAGGTTCATGTTAACGTTAGGTATTATTTATTAATGAGATCTTGACTGTTGGATATATTTGCTTATTATATCTATTGACACCAAATTCCACATTGAACGAGTTTCATCGGTGGTAATCAATTCAACACTGGACTCACTCAACTCGATATAATCCAAACTCCTTAAAATAATACTGCCAATAATATTATGATACGCTAATCTAAATAATAATGTTTATGATAAAATACTACATGTACGTTTATTATACGGATATATAATGCGAGTGTACGCATTATATATCCGTATAATACTCACATCATTTTTTATAAACCCGCTTAAGTACACGCAACAAGCAAAATGTTTATGATTCAGAGCTTAATTTGAATCGATGGATTAATATTACGTCTGAAAAAAATACTGGCTTAGTAATTTTTATTTGTAATTTGCATTTATTGATTATACATTTACCTTTACATAATTAATTTGTTAGTCAATTTATTGAACAAAACCAAGTTTTTTTACATGTAGGTACCAGAAGCGGAATAGCTCATAGAAGCCGAAAACTTGGCTCGCCTATAAATATATGTTTAATTCAAGAACAAATATTTTTTATTTGTTTTATTGCAACCATACAAGATTAAAAATTTAAACGTATATAGATACGGTGCTTTACTGGGCCACAAAAATTAAAATTAATCTGGCATGTGATTTGAAAAATATGTTTTATAGCCACTGGAATAAACAATGATGTTCAAAAACATTTATTTTCGACATTTCGCAATTTAATTTCAGGGTTTGCCTAGTCGAAGGTTCTAGGTACGCCCCTGGTAGGTACCTACTTCTGAAGTCAGATTTTTTTTCATTTCTATAAGATTTTCCTTAAACATACCTAATGTTTTATTTACACACCAACTAATCCACTTGACATAAGGTAAATATAATGTAAGGTAAAACCTTAAAAACAAATTCACCTATTTATACAATCATGGACATCCCCTTCGATCTGCTGAACGTACGATACTATCGTCTCGTATCAGCTTGTCGTTCGAAGTACAATCAGCAAGAAATAGTCTAAAGTGCACTTTACACGGACACTATTTTCAACGCGACCCGGTTTCCAACGCTTAAAATAGTATCCAAAATACAGGTTACTCCAAACATCGCTTTATCCAAAATATAGGTTACTCCGAGCATCGCTTTACAGTACTTTACACAGTTTACACAATTATATGTGCAAATTTTTAATATAATATAAATAAATGTATATCGAAAAATTATATAATAATTAATATAGTATATCAAAAGTTTCGAAACTTTCCAAATAAACAAAATACATCGCGAGCGAATGTCACACGTAAAAGTCAATGCAAACGGCAGCCATTTTGACTCGTCGGTAACGACGACAGCGAATAATTTTACAGATTTCTGTTTTACCAAAAAGGATGAAAATCGCGTTGAAAATAGAACACGTTCTATTTTTTTGCCCATCGCGTTGAAAATCCCGTCGAAAACCTGAAACCCGTTGAAAATAGTGTTCGTGTAAAGTGCACTTAAGTCCGGATATTGTGTTGTCTAACTCACTTTGTATTTTCAAGAAAAAAAACTAAAAAAAGAATATTTTTCCCTAAACATCTGATCCCTATTTCCTTTCCTTGTTCATTCCCAATCTTTTTATTTGCTTTGATGTTTTTTTATGTTTTTGATATTTATCTTAGTGAAATATATGTTTTCTTCGTTTTTTATTCGCTTTCATTATTTTGTTGATGTACAATTATAATTTTGTCATTCTTTGTAATTTTTGTCATTCTTATCCGCCAGTGTGCATTATATTTGTTTACGTACAAAAAAAAATATATATATAGATAAGTAATAATTATTGGAAATCTATCAAAAAATGTCGGTTAGTAAAATTATTCTTCTTCTTCTTGTGCCGCTCCTAACGAAGTTTGGCGACCATCACACCAAACTCATCCCGATCTTGCGCCAACCTAATTAGTGACGCCGCAATTTCTCAATCATATTTGAAAAATTTCTCAATCATATTTGAAAAAAAATCATCGTAAACTGCGTCAACCCATGAGATACGCATCAACCTTATGTATAGCCACATCTCGAATGCAAGTCCAACCTAACACTCCATACAACAGAACTGACAAAATGTATGCTTTAAAAATGTTAATTATTATTTTTTATACAAATATGTATAGTACATTTTGCACACTGGTGGGCTAATTGTCATCTGTATTTTTTTAAACTAAATACATATAAAGGATAATATATGTAATTTTAGTTTGTGTGGTCGCCAAAACATTTATATTGAATACATATACCTAATTAAAAATAAAATTAATTAACTTGGTAAGTTCGCCAAGAATATAATGAAACTGAATTTAATTTTCAAAACATTTTTTGGCTCCTTTCTAACTTGTATTCAATAGAATCAAAATTTGAGGAATTAACGATCAGTATAATTGTAAATAGATTGTTAATATTTCTTCTAAAATATATGTCAGACGTGCTATCAATAATATGCTCGATCATGTTATGCGCTCGTGTTATTAAATTTCATGGTCTAATTCCGTTTATCATTTTCTTATTAAATAATTTTATGTAGCGAAACCACATCAGTCAGTGGTTTGATTCAAGATTTTTAAAAGTTTATCGGATGATCTTTTCATTTTCCACCTAAAGCCACAAAAATATCTTTAAATCAGTAGGTATGTCTTTACAAAATCCAAAGTGTTATTATATAAACCTAAAGACACACGGTCGTTGATCTCAGGATTTTGGTGTCGTTTAGGCAAAAACATACTTTTGCATTTTACGCGAAAAATATTTTTCTTGATAGAATTTTGTGCAAAATATTTTCCATATTGCAAAATATTTCAACGCACGGTTAGCCAAAGAACTTAAGAATTAAGAGTAAAATGGCACTTATTTAGCTCTTAACCGACAGCACAGTGGTGATAAGTTATCAATTTAGCTATGGAAAAGATAGTTGTCATGTGACAGGTAACTGTCACTGCAATACACAGTTATCTTTTCTTATCTTTTCTTTTGTTTTGTTTTGTTTTCTTTTCTTTTGTTTTCTTTTGTTTTCTTTTCTTTTCTTTTCCTTTCTTTTCTTTTCTTTTCTTTTTTTTCTTTTCTATTCTTTTCTTTTCTTATCTTTCTTTTCTTTTTTTCTATTCTTTTCTTTTCTTTTTCCATTGCTATACAAACACGTTGACTAGGCACCTAAGTGTTAATTTTATTAATATTATAACAATTTTTTTATTTTTTTTTACAATAAAAAATGAATATTTCCTTGTTAAACAAGTACATATACATCTTCCTACGTTGCCTAAAATAAGCAAATAAATGCTTGTGCTTAGGTGAACGAAATCGGTCGAGGCAGGATGCGAACTCGCGACCACTGGATTACTAGCCCAGCGCGCTAACCGCTCTGCCACCGACCCATCTGTATAATAATAATAAACACTTCGTTACACCCTGCACAAGTGGCGAATCTATTGCCAAATGAAAATTTTCCAACTAACCAGTTTTTCCAGCCCAGAAAAGCAATATTTGCGAAAAAAATGAATAAAAATAAATTTTTATTTTACTGGGAATCGAATCCAGGACGCCCGCATAGAAGCCAAACGACTTACCAATTTCTTGGTAAAGATTTCTTGGTTTATTATAAATAACAACAGAACATTATGTGATGCATTATTAAGATAATGCTCTATATCCGTTATTTCATTTCATAGAATAAGTTTGATATTGCGAGGAGTAAACAAAATATTTTTTCCATAACAAGTTATAATCAAATACCAACACTTAACAGATAGACATGACTAGGTATGTCAGTACAAACACATAAGTATTATTATAAAACCATTTATCTTAGAGAGTTCGTAAAGACTCGGTGATTGATTTAATTGTACATAATATATTTATTTCATGTTTGTTAAAGCACAAACTATGTATGTTTATTAAATGAGTTTTGTTTTTAATTTGTAATTGTGTGATGAAAATCTGTATCAATTTATACATTTTTTTAAAATTGTAATCTATAAAAGTACTGTTCAAAATTATACATTGATTTAGTCTATTTCGTAAACATTCCGAATAAATACATAAATAGATGCTGGATTTTTATTTATTCCTGTCTTTAGATATTCACTTACGTCAAAGAATTTTGTAACCAAAATAAATTATTCCGTATTTTTTCCTCCTTAAAATTACCCTTACCCTTTGGGTTTCTGTCTTTTAACTTTAACTCGCGTTAAAATACTTTTTAAGCAATATCTGTTTTGGTGTAATATTTTCCTTCCATTTCGTAAACAACATTTCAAATGACTATAAATATATGAACGCTACACTATTTTTTTTCGGCTGTCAAGGGTTTTTAAAAATTATCCTGACTTAAAATATTTTTAGAAAAAAATCATATTGCTTTATAATATTATTTGCAATGATATATTTCGTAAACATTTCATATAATATATGTATAAAGGCTAAAATCTTGTTTTTCAAACTGTGAAGGCTTTCTGTTTTAATTTTTACCTTTTTACACATAATTAGTTTTGTCGTATCATTTTTATCCTAGGTAATTATTATGATAATAACAAAATAGGTTTTTTCAGAAAATACGGTCAATCGCAGTAGGATTTGAATAATAATATCACGAATACAACATGTCTATGCACTGTGGCGTGACTGTAGAAAAGTTAGAATATCGTAGAAAGCTCTCTGCTCTGTGTGTCTGTAGAAACGGTTAAATTTATTATTATCAATAGGTAAACTAACTAGGGAACAAGTTCAGTGAAACTATGAAAGTGATCTCAAAACGTACTCACATGGACTGAAATAACTGCATGTTTTATTATACATTCAGCACAGTCAGTACTATACCACAACATATAGAAATAGCTCCAGGGATTCATATCAAAACACTTCTAGGAGTATTATGATTTAATTATGAAATAAAATATTTAATTATTTATAATAATGTATTACAAATAATAATACTGAATTCCTATTACTACCATTATACACTTCCTTAAAAGAGTAAGCAGAGAAATGCGTAAAATGTAAATTATTTAGTATCAAAATAAAATGTAACAAAAAGCACCCATCAAATTTCCAATTGGGAAAATTTCCCCCACCCAGATACTTAACATATAAAAGGATTAGGCTCTGAGGAGGCCCTATCCAACGTATCAACTCAAATGATTCTTGAGATTTAAAAATCTTTAACAAATCTACATTTATTCATTATTGCCGATTTTCGCATTTACAATATTATTTTTTTCGATAACTCTAAAATTTCGAAATGACGGCTAAAGGAATTTGCAATAATGCCAGTGGCTGACATAATGAAGGGTAATATGACTATGTATTTTACGAATTCCCATTTTTTTTAATCACGTTACCTAAATCGGTGTATTTTCTATTTTTTCTTCAAATCATTTTAAAACATCACTAGAAATTCGAAATATGTAGCTACATTGAGAAAATGAAGGTGTGAATACCTTAAAAAAAACATAAATATTTGCCGTATTTGGTGATTATATTGGGACGCTTTTACTTTTTTTATTTTGTGTAGTCATTGCTTCTGGCGCATTACAGGTGCTGTCAAATATTATTTTACAATAATCATCCATATTATAGAGACGTAGGATGTTCGTTGTTTTGCAAATCTAGACTGAAAACACAATTTTAAACTATGTCTCCACCGGGAATCTTACCAAGAAAATGTGTTTCAGAAGTCAGATATCTAACTAAATAAAGTAATAATTTATGAATGGAGTGTGTTCATAAAGTATAACTATTTTATTTAAATCACCTTTATCTAAACAATGCTTTAAATAGGAGTATCTCTTGGTATTCATTAATGATTTTTCATAGTTTATTAGTTTTAATTCAGTTTTCAGTTCAGTAAAAACGCAGTCACAGTCCACGCATATTTTTCTAACCAATTATCTAGATTGACAAATTAATGTTGTATAAAATAGTGAATTAAGTGTAAAAGTTTATTAAAGGTTAAAAAAAACATTACTTAGTGCACCAGTTAATCATTTGGTGAGATCTGCATATATTAAACTGTGAAATAATGTATTAGCTATATATCATAAAGTAAAAATTGCCATCTTAAAAGACGAACATGATAACATTAATAAATTAGAAGTAAACTCACGTAGAAATAACCTCCGAAAGTTAAACTACCAAAAGAAATATATTTTACCTGTGTACAAAAATGTATATGGCATGAGAACATGGGAATATCTCCTGACAAAAATATTAAATGATATGGATGATGAGCTCTTGCATATATACACTACATGCCCTAAATATTTTACCCACTTAAAAAGGTATATGATGAGGTCCGATGACGACAGTTATGTGCTCTAGGAGTATACTCCTTGAGTTGACCGGCTGTCGTAGGTCGAAACCTGCATCGTATTATTTTTTTTTATATGAGTATATAGAATTTTTTTCTTATTATTTTTTGATTTATGTATTGCTCACTTGTTTATTTCTTTATTATTATTTTTATTTATTTTATTTTATTTTTGTTTAATGAATTGTGTAAATTAAAATTACCAAACTGAATTCGTCAACCTCAGATAAACCCTGAGGGTTTCGATGGTTGACTGTATCTTTGAACTGTAAATGTCATAAAAAAATAGAAAAAAAAAATTAGAAATAAAAATTATATTGTAGGTATTCTGTTTTGTTGCGGAACCGTTTAAGTGGACTGTAATTTGGGGATGAACTTGGTCGGGAAAGGAGAAGACAAGGGAATATTATCACCAGAACTGAGAGCGACTTACCCCGTTCCGGCGATTCACTGGTGGTTGCCTTCCGCCCTCAGATGAGCACTGACCAGAGCACTGGAGAAAATTGTACATACACAAAACACAGCACAAAATAGATACAGGTATAAGATGAAGGAAGATGAATGATAACGCGCGTTATTGAAGATTTCTCAAGAAGGTTTCTGTACCGCGCGATATGTCGTAGGTATGTAACTACAGTATGCAACTAAATATCTACTATCAATATACTGAAACGATATAAATTGAAAAAAAATGAACATCAAAACTGTATTATCAGTTGTTTATCTATCTTGCCTTAAACAACCAACAACAAAGTACAATGAAACCTGATATTATAACAAGACAAGTACTGTAAACAAATTTGTATGATTCGTTCATACGATAACGGACGAATCACCGAGTTGCATCTGAACGAATTATTTTCTATATATTTTTGTAAGTATGATTCGTTCAAATATAAGAATCATTGACTTGAACCAAATGAACGAGTCACAAATGATTTTTACTATCGACAACCAACTGAAAGTAGGTACATGTTTTAATTTTAAATTTAAGTGTGAGTTTATTAACACATTACTTTCAAGTAATAATACTTAATATTGGCAACTTTTATTGAATTGAATCAATATAATATTATATTTTTATTTACTCAAATATTTCTCGTATTGATACAGTTAAGTTTTATGGTTCACAATATTATCTCAATTTACATAAGCGTTATACTTTACATTGAATGTTATCTGAGTTTTATGTCTTTATGACGATGCTAATTATTATTGTTGTGCAATTTTAATATTTTAATATTAGAGAAGTTATTTCATTCGACCTTATAAAAAATATATTTTAGTATGGTTCACATAGTTAAAAGCGTATACCTTAGTAATTAAACATTTTCATGGGAAAAATTGAAATGCTACTTGGTAAATAATACTGTTGTAGATTTGGATATCAATTTAATTTTTAATGAATGTTTGATTGGTGTCATGAAAAGAATTTTCAACCAAGAGTTAATATTTTTAATCTCCAATCGCAAAGACCTTTTAATTCAATGTTTAACTACCGTAATCGAGAACGTAAAAGGAAAAAAAATGCATAAAGAAAGTAAAATAGATAAATGTGTAATTTAATTTATTTTAGTAATCTTCTCTAATCATTATATGTCATTTGACAGTAATTTTTAATTAACATTCATCTTTTTTTAAATGTTTTTTACTATCTTTATTGTAAACACCTTTAGATACCAGCATATTAACAAACAAAACGACAAACTTATATGGAATATTTTGATTTCATATAAAAATAATAAAATTTTGTAATGCAAATCAATCAAATATTATATGCGATAGAATATTTTCTTCATTTAACTGTATGATCATTTTGTCCGATGATGAGAATCTACTTTAAATCTCGTTGTAGGTATATTTTGTTTTTTACCACACTAGACCACAGACGAAAGGTCCACGAGAGATGTTCAGAAGAAATTGCATCTCTGGTCCCTTTTCCACCCATTCACAATAGATTCACTCGTTTTACTCAATCTAAATCTCACAATAAATTTTCAATATACACGAACCAGTCGCTTCTCAAAATCTTTTATTAACACAGCAGCCCGGCTGTGGAACGATCTTCCGAATTGTCTGTTTCCACCTTCTTACAACACGGGTCTTTTTGAGATTCGTACTCATATTTTCTTGAGCAGATTCTCTTCATTCTATGTTTTTCTTTTTTAATTGTTCTTACTTTTGTATGTAAAATATATGATCTGTGTAGCATTGCACCCCCCCCTGCTCACGGACTGGAATAAAGTTATTATTATTATTATTATAGAATTTATTATGAATAATTCATTGTAAAACAATTGTTGTACTAAAATATAGTTGCACGCGTTGTTTTTAAGTATCACATGTCGAAAAACAGAGGCACACACGACGACCAAAGGGTCGCCACACAGTTCTGTTCTGTTCTGTTCACACGATTCGAGCAGTTATAATGAATCAAGTATTAATTATCGACACTATAATAAACATTTAATAACGGATATGGCATTCAATGATAAAATGACGTATTTCCTAGTAACACTTGAAGAAAGATAGGGTGTTAATAGTACCTAACATAAGGTACAAATTGATCATTAGTAAGATTTCTTATTTAGTATAATGGTGGTCTGTCATGGAAAGAGATTAACAAATTGAATAGTTATAATAATATATGGACTTCTGAGAACATGTTGTATTGAGTATAAGTATAGGTACACAATGCAAGGCGAAAAATTTATAGAATTGAAATGGAGACTATAATGTTGATATAGGTACATATAATGTATAATTCGAAGAGAGAAATATGTAATAGACTTATGCTATAATGTTGATATAGGTACATATAATGTATAATTCGAAGAGAGAAATATGTAATAGACTTGTACTATAATGTTGATATAGGTACATATAATGTATAATTCGAAGAGAGAAATATGTAATAGACTTGTACTATAATGTTGATATAGGTACATATAATGTATAATTCGAAGAGAGAAATATGTAATAGACTTGTACTATAATGTTGATATAGGTACATATAATGTATAATTCGAAGAGAGAAATATGTAATAGACTTGTACTATAATGTTGATATTGGTACATATAATGTATAATTCGAAGAGAGAAATATGTAATAGACTTGTACTTTTGCTCTTAGAGATGAAACTGCGCTTATATTAAAACATAGGTATTTAAAATTAATTCTGGAATTTATAACTTTATCTAAATAAAATTTGATAAACTTTTTATATCTCAATAGAGACGAAGTTAGGATATTATAGAAGAACCACGAAATCAAGGCACCTACAGGGCTTACTACCTGTCATCGGCTGGTTTACGTGATCACCTTACGCGCTTGCGCAACGTTCACCAATTATACTTTCTAATTGAGTTTCCTTATCAATGTAATTTTTGAATAATGACTAACAATGCATTTGAAAATAATGCATTATTACTATTGCCATCTATGAAGTATCGAATAAACCTTTTTGTTACGTTTAATAAGTTTAATTGTAAATAATGAAAGCAACAGTTCTTATAAATGAGGTGACGGTGTTTCGCACACATGTCATCCCTGAACTGCGCCAGAAATATTATATTTCATTTATGGCTTGTTTACCTACTTGTACCAATGTGTTTGTACCCGATAACGAACAAAATCCAATGTTTGCGTACATGCAATTAAAAATATTCGATTAAATAAAATTTAGTTTTGTCTTGTCAACTGGTAAAGTATACACCCTCTCACAAAAATACCTATTTCTTAGTTCTAAAGTGTTTATAAAACTAATTCTAAAGATGATGTCGAGCAGTCTCGGGGCGAAAGCGCACGGTCATAATTGATCGAATTATTGGATAAATACTTTTTCAATTGATAATTAGTAAGTTTTCTTTTTTGACGTAATGTTGTTCTGTTGTGGGAAGCAAGTATAAATTGAGTAGTGATATGGAATTCTGAGAACATTTCGTATAGAGTCGAGAAATATGTATACATGTAGATTTGTAATGGAAACTTTAAAGTGTGTGGTATGAATGGTTCTCTTGGAAGCCGATTATTCAGTGGGCAGTGGTCAGCCAGTAGTATTGCGTGAGGTTTATCTATGTACATAATGTGTATGTATAATATATAATGTACTTATCTACTGTATATTATACTGTGAATAGCCTCACCATGCAAAATGTTATAATCGTGGTCAAGTTCAATATTGTTAAGGTAGCGCTAGTTCTCAAACTTTACGAATTCTACTTATCACCATAATTATGATAATATCTACTATTGTTTTGTCTGATTTTAAAATGTAATTGGTTTTAATGAATAAAATAGTATTGAATGTTAAGATAGTCATACACGATTCATTTTTCTATTTATCACTAATTATTATGAAGACTTCTATAATATATTGATCTAATTTAGATGTATATCAACGAATACTAATATTTAATACACATTCTTAAATTGTTTTTTTTATGTGTACGAGCGCTAGTTTTGAGAGGTTTATGCAATTTTTATGTACCTAAATGTTTGAATTAGTTTTAAGATTCAGTGCCGGCGTTTATTATTCTAAAATACATAATGAAATCCAATTTTTGTTTCTCGTCTCACTAGAAAAACCTGTTCTGAGACGGGTCACTTACAATATTCCTGTTTAAATATTAAACACTAGCCTTTATGTCCCGCCGTTGGCCAAGAATGTAAAACTGTGAAGGAATAAGCAATCGTTTTTATAATATTGTCACCCAATTATTTTGCAATATCGGACTATGAAAAGTGGTTTGAAATTTGATTGAGTTTAAGCATTGTAAAATGTTCAAGTGATGGCCACAACCCATTCTTTTTTATATATTGCTATAAAGTGTGAATGAAGTATAATATACAATTTCTGCACGCATGGACTACGCGAAATGGTTTTAAATATGACAGTTTATCAACGTTGTACACAACCCCCATTTTTAAATATTATCATCGAAAACAAATTGTAATATATACCTATTGAAAATTTAGTAATTTTGGATGTTGGAATGTGGTTTAAATTTGATTAAATAATGTACTGAAAAGATCTAGTGTTGGTCACATCCCATTCGTTTTTATATTTTTTCATCAAGTGTGCATTATATTTTTGCACAATTAGACTGATAGACTTAAAATTGACACAAAAGTCTACATTAACGAAGAAGAAAAAGACTTAAACTATAATAAATAGTTTTTAATTTGAATATAAACGTTGTGAAGAGTTCAGTAATGGCCACAACCCCCATTATTTAAATATCGTCAACGAAATCAAATATGAAGGTGTTGAAAATTATTCAAAATAGGATGATATAAATGGTTTAAATTTGATTAAACAAAAGTATTGAAAATATTCTAGTGCAGGTTACATCGTCACATCCCACATCCCATTCGTTTTTACATATGTATTTTCATCAAGTGTGCATATTGTTAATAATATTTCTGCACAATAGACTATTAGACTTAAAACTAACCCAAAAGTCTAAATAAAAAAGAGAAGAATAAGTATAAGACTATAAGAAATAGTTTGTATAAAAAACTATTTCAATGGTCTACATAAAATAAGAAAAAATACATAAAATAGAAGAATTAGACTATTGGAAATAGATTGCATAAAAACTGACTAAAAGGTCTACATAAAAGAAGAAGAAGATTAATCCATAGGAAATAGTTTTGTATAAAATTCACCAAAGTTCTACATAAAATAAGAAAACGAAGAAAAAGAATTAGACTCCACGAACGGTCGCTTCAGACCCTTCAGTACCTCCCATCCCTTCAATCCATCATTACGTCCCTTCCAATCAGGCCCTTCAGTACCTCCCGTCCCTTTAGGCCCTTTTATACCTCCCATCCCTTCAGGCCCTTTAGTGCATCCCTTCCCTTCATTACATCCCGTCCCTTCAGCCGCTTAAGAAAAGTTTAAATCCAGAAACCATCCTGGAAGAACCGCGAAGAGATGAAAGGACCTTCTTTTCCCAGGATACTCCACCTTCAAAGGTAAAATGACTAAATACACGAAGAAGAAGAAGAAAAAAGTTTAAATCCAGATACCTGCGAAGATATGGAAGGAAAATTGGACCTTCTTTTCCCAGGATACTCCACCTTCAAAGGTAAAATGACTAAATACACGAAGAAGATGAAGAAAAAAGTTTAAATCCAGATACCTGCGAAGATATGGAAGGAAAATTGGACCTTCTTCTCCCAGGATAGTCCACCTAAAATGTCCAGGTAAAATGACCAAATGCACGATGAAGAAGAAAAAAGTTTATATCCAAAAACCGTCTTGGAAGACTTGCGAAGAGTTGGAAGAACAGTTGGACCTTCTTCTCCCAGTATTCTCCAACTTCATAGGTAAAATGACCAAAAATACATGAAGAAGAAGAAGAAGAAGAAAAAAGTTTAAATCCAGAAACCTGCGAAGAGATGGAAGGACAATTGGAACTTCTTCTCCCAGGTTAGTCCACCTTCATAGGTAAAATGACCAAATACACGATGAAGAAGAAGAAGAAAAAAGTTTAAATCCAGGAACCGTCCTGGAAGACCTGCGAAGAAATGGAGAGACAGTCGGACCTTCGTTTCCCAGGATATTCCGCTTTCATTGGTAAAATGACCAAATACACGAAGAAGAAGAAAAATAAGAAAAAAATTTAAATCCAGAAACCATCCCGGGCATACGCTCGACAATTCACCAAAGTTTCATTGTAATCGGACAAACGGTTTAGGAGCACATAGCATACATGCATCCATACATAAATAAATAAATAAAATAATTTTCCTATAGGAAATCAGTATATTGTTGATTTGTAAGTAAATAGTATTAGGTAGGTACCTACCTACAACAATGTTCTAAATAAATTCGATTCATATCAAATTTTATTTGAATATCAGAATCTTTCCGTAACCATAGTAACCATCGAACATATAAAATATTACTATCAAATGGGCTCGATACATTTTTTTGGATATGTAGGTAGGTACCTACATACATTGGTTTGTTCGAAGCCACAAAAACGAAAATTGTCCAAAATATCAAATATTACATACAAATTATGCAATTTTATTATGCCTATATCTTTACTAATAATTAACAGACTTTTACAATATATGTCTTAAAACTTGCTGTAATGTCTTGTGTTTCATTTTATTATTTCATAATCACATTTATTTCAAAGGTATATTATTTTAAAGAACATATTCATTCGGTAGGAAAATTAAATATCGTATGAAAAGATATTAAAATGGCGGGGTTATATGTACATTTGTACAAAACGCTTACTTTAAAAATAAGTTAAACATTATAATTATACAAAATATTCACCATGTTTTTCACTTAAACGCTAAGTTATACTTGAAAATATATTTTCTTCGTGTAAATACGTACTTCTAACTTTTAAACTAACAGATATTTGCGTGCAAAATGTACACTTTTTTGACAGATATGACTTGGAAAATTTTGTATGAAAAAAATAATTATTGAAATATTTTTAAAATTCAGCATTTTTATCGCATTATTTTTAGCGTGACACTGCATCAGGTATACTGGTACACGTTCGCACATAAATTAGATTTTTAGATGCTCTTGGTTTTTCAGAAGGCGTGAGACAAACACACACACACACACATACACACACACATACACTAACATTTTGATTGCTTTATTACTTTAGATTATCCAGTGCTAGCTAAAAACTATGGGCTTAAAAATCATTTAAAAGAATGCAAAGTAATAACAAGAAAATAAATAAATAAAAGAATATTCATAAATATTACCAGAAATAAAAAAAAATAAAAATTGATAATTACCAATATAAATCAAGTATACCTACCATGTCACTTTTAGATATATTTATTTTAACATTTGTAAAAACATATACATGACATATGAAAAATATGATTTAGTCATCAATAAAATAATCATACTTTGCGTCGATAACACAGTTACCTGCTACGCAATTGCGTCACATGTGGTACGTCATACGTTTCTATCTAGCAGTCTGTACGCATGAATCTGTTTTTACCAGTATGAAATAAAAAATGCGTATATTTAATCCCGATAATAAGTTATTTCACAAAGAATGTTATTTCATTAAATATTTTTCACCCTTTTTAATTGTACCTAAAAAAAACAAATCCTATAGGCATGATATTTATAATAATTCGGCTTTGTTTTAGAGTATATCACCGGAATAATTTATAGATTCACATCATTCTACTTCGCAACAACACTAAAAGCTTTGGAAATGTGTTAATTTTAATTATTTTATTGATTAGAAAACCATCAGTTTTTTTTTATTTTTAAATAAATAAAACTGATAGATTATGTAATATTAAAAAGGAAACAAATAACAGGTCTTCACTCAAGAAGTAATACATTATAGGCATATAAACACAAATTATTTAAAAGAAAAAAGTCTCTCTCCCACCACCTTTCCTTAAAGGTGGTGGGAGAGGGACTAGGGGTTTAGTTTGGGAGAGGGAATAGGGGTTTGAGGGGTTTGAGGAAGGATGAAGTGAGTTGATGGTTTATTTGAAATCAAAAATACTAACGAGAATAAATATAAATTTTCTTAAATTTATGCTTGAAAAAGTAAATTAAAAAAATATATATATTTATATGATTAAGGAAAGTATTAAAGTTTGGGCAAATTCTTCGAATCAATTCGTTTTTACCAATTAATTGCATTCAATCGAAAAATTTAATTCAGTTGTGAATGAGATACGTAAAATAAAAATTAATTAACTCGCAACTCAATGGTTAAGAAACTGTGATTCATACCTTGGCCATGCGTATTGTACGCTTGAATAACGGATCGTATATGCAGATAACGCAATACAAAGCGGAACGCAATTCATACATTTAAATCAAACGGAACAATTTCACAATATGTACATTTCTCAACATGGACGTGTTAATAAACGTCTCTTTCGTCAAAGTGCCGGGTCGTTAAACCGGACACAGATCACGGCGGTTACAGCGCATAATTTTAATTCAAATTTTCATCGCGTATCCGAAAGGAAATTTAAATTCAACCGTCTGTAGAAAGGGTAGAGTTTAATGATGATGTCGAAAAAGTAGCTTGGAGAATCTGTTTGGACTTTTCGACTAAATAAATATACTCGTTTTGAAAATGGTCGATGTGGAGACAGTTGAAAATATAGGACACCTGATCACGAACTGGGTGATAAAAACAGATGATATCAAAACGAGTCCACAGTCATCTAAGGAATGACGTTAGTCATATTTAACTATTCAAAAATTTGTTAATATTAATTATTTCCAAATAAATATGATTTTGAGGGAAAAAAGATAAATTAAGATAATCTGTCTTCGGATAGTTTATTATTTAATTTTAGTGGAAACATACAGCAATTTTCAAATTACAAAAGTCAAAAATGAATACTTATTTATTTATTTGTATATACGGCTAGAAGCCTTTTACAATAAAAAATATATACAGTAGTTACAAAAGTATTTGACAAAAAAAAATGATGAAATCGATGAGCTACAAAATAAAATAACAATAAAAATAATAATGGATTCACACAGCAAAATAAAAAAAAATATTCCAAAATCGTTAATCCGTAATTTAGAAATTATAGATTTATCGAAAAATTTAATAATAAAAATGCAAAAAACGGTAATTATGAATACATGTAGAATCGTTAAAGATTTTTTAAACGTTAATATTCGGGAATCAGTAGGGTTGTTAGGTAGTATAGAGACCTCCTCAGAGCCTAATCCTTTGATATGTTAAATATCTGGATGGGTGAACTATTCCCAATTGAAAGCTTGATGATGCGTTTGTTGCATTTTATTTTGCTCTTTTAAATAATTTACAATTTACGCATTGATCTGCTAATTCTTTTGAGGAAGTGTATAATGGTAATAATAATAATTGAGTGTTATTATTTGTAGTGCTTAATTGTTATTAATATCATTAGTAAATCGGCCAGCGCCGCCAAAAAAAAAGAATAATAACTAAAAATATAGAAATGATATAAAATCACTAGATACTAACTATACAACAAACCGAAAATAAGAAAGTGAGTAATAAAAAAATAAGAAATAAAAACATATCATAATTTATTAGCTAGAAAGAATAAAACAATTCAATAATCAATGAACGATGCATTAAAATCACGAAAAATTGTCAATGCAAATATAATAAAGAACGAAAAGTTATGTTTGCATGACGGCGGTAGCGGTAGCGAATGTTAACTATTTGCTTAAATAGTTCCCTCATTATAAGTTATGCGTAATATAAAATTACTAAAACAATGTATAAACAGTTTGAAATAACAGATATAAGAAATTTAAATAAATTATATTAAATACAAAAAAAAACAAGACTAAACAGTTTAGTAATTCAAAATGATAATGGGATATGTAGTAATTAGGGGGAGTGGGGAGGGATAAAAGAGTTTGGTATTCCATGCCTCATTTTTTTTTCTTTTACTCCTGCAATATTGCGGATTTGCTGTTGAATACATCGGTGTCATAAAACCTTGTATTATACTGCTTACAAATGCGTGGAATGCATTAATGAATTCTATTGCAGTGTGTAATATGAAATAATTTTGAGTGTGTTCTACTTGGCACATGGAATAGATAGTATGACACTTATTATTTGGGGAGCATCAAAACACTTATATTTTGTGTAGAAGTAATAGGTCATTCTGAATTCTTCAGTTCTCGAGAGATTCAAGGCAATTTTGGTGAAAATATATTATGTTGTTAATCATAACTCGATGATACTCGAATTAGATTAATTTCTCACGCATACATTGATTATCTGGGCTGGAAACGCAAGTTAGTTGGAAGAAATTGCCGTATGGAAATAAACCGCCACTTGCGCAGGGTGCAAGGAGGCGTTTATTATTACTATCACGATAACTCAAATCACAAAACACTAACGCCCGTATTAAGAAACAAATATAAGGATTGTGTAGGTCTCAGGGCAACATTTTTAATTTGAAGTAATATATGTATAGACCAAGAGTCAGCGACAGCCAAATTTATGTCATATTAAAATGGCTATTTTTTATCTGTAAAATGATACCACAGCAGGTTACGACGATTGAATATGAATCCTGAGTAGTGGTGGCTTCAAAGTGTTGAACACATGATACATATCCGAATTTCTTATTTTTCGTTTAGTTTGACTACAACACCTTATTGAAAGTACTCCTTTTAACATCAACGGAGAAACACTCGTGCCGTCTTCCAATATCAAAATCTTGGGTGTACACTTGGACAATAATTTGTCACTTGATCTGGAAATCTCTAAAACGGTCAGTTCGTGTTTTTTTCAACTAAGACAACTGAAAAATATTCGTCAAAACTTGTCCAAGAATGAAACAAAAACATTAATAAATGTATTCGTCGTGTCTCGGCTTGATTACTGCAGAGGCTTTTATGTTGGATTGCCTATGTGTCAGCTCGATAGACTACAGATTGTATTTAATGCACCAGCAAGGTTCCTTTTGCGGTGAAGAAAAACGATGTAACATAACTCTACTACATACTAAACGAACTACACTGGTTGAAGTGTCCAGTGCGAGTTGACTACAAAATTTGTTTGACGGTGTTTTATGCTTTGAATTACCTGCCACCATAATATATTCAAGAGCTGTGTCAGAGAAAAGAGCTATCTGGGAGACATCTCACACACGGGTATTCTGGATCAGAGTAACAACTCCCTAATGGAGTCGCTAATGTGAGTGGTCCCATAAAGTGGAATAGATTGCCTCCAGATGTCCTCAGTGCTCAAAGAATGAGCACTTTCTCTAAAGGACGGAAAACTGCTTTGTTTCGTAGAGAACATAACACAGAATATATGCGCCCTTGGAATGAATAATTAAATGGCGCTATATAAATTATTATTGGTTTCCATATTATTTTATTTTAACAAAGGTATGTTAAAATAAGTCGGTTCTCTTTGCCTGACACAATAATAGTGATATGGATTGATCGGTTATTTTTATGATGAATATTCTTTATGATTCCTCACTGAGAGATACCTTACTTTGGCGCAGATTCATTAAACTTGTTGCCGTCAAAAATATGCACGTGTTTCGTCGGTCGTGGAAGTCAAGTTGATATTATTCACACCTCTGTATAAGAGAGATGATATTATATCCAAGTATCGCGTGGGACAATGTTCCCAGACCAACTTCAGGTGGGCTGTAAACTGTTACATGTAACAATACCACCTGTACGGTCTAGCGGTCAGACACTTGACACCCAAATGTATTATTCTTCAAACTGATTCACAACACCACCCACACTGTTGTCGGATGGATTTATAAAGAAGATTTTTAATGAAAGGCAGGGTTTCGTGCAAAGAATGCATTACGTCATAATATAATGAACATGAAAGATCATTATTTCTTTATTCATTTGTAATGAAACAGCTTTAATTTCATATTGTTGATCTGGTATAACTATATATTCTTCTTTTTCTTTACGTGCTGTCTCCTCTGTGAAGGTTGGCACCATCAAGGCTGTTTCCGCCTCGGCCTTTTTTCTGATTCACTGGGTGCCCAGTTAACGTGTCAATTAAGCGATAGAAAAGAAAAGAAATAATAACTCAAGTTATGGAAGTGACAGTTGCCTGTCACACGATTTTACATTGACATCCTTATCTTTTGTATTGCTAAATTGACATGTAAATTAGACATCCTGGTCATCTTCTCCCTTTTATCCTTTCCTGGATAACAAGCTGCAGGAGTTGGAACTTTTCCCTCTCATTAAATGTACAAAGTATTGTAGTTTTCTAATCATTATACAGTCAAGTAGCTCAAAATATTTTTTTCATTCTGACTATATCTGATAATAGTATATTAATAATAAACGGCACTAGATCGAATGATTTATTTGCAATACCTATGTGTAAAACTAATTATGCGTAAAACCTTTTTTTTTCAGACGTAGATGTAAATTATATAATTCTATTGATAAATCTGCAATCGATATTTTAGATAACAATCTTGTAGCTTTTAAATGAATTTTTTTTTTGTGTTGTGTGGGTACATAATTAACTGGTAAATATTTTTATTTCATTGTCATTATTTTTTTCTGTTTTATTTCACTCTTGTTTATTCTTCCTTTTGTTATAAATTTACTAATGTTTTGTTATTAAGTAACTTATTGTTAACCATTTATGGTTACTTTGCTGGTTTACTTGATTATTTTGTTCCATTGTAATTTATTTAGGTAAATAAATAGTAACGGATAATTTGGGCGGTTTATTACAGTGTAAACAAAGTAATTTTGGATATTATAAATGATTATGAAAAATATGTAACTTAAACCACCCTTTAAATTTAATCCAAGTTTCTGTATTATTGAATTATATTTTCTTCTTTTATGTAGACTTTTGGGTCTGGTTTAAGAGGTCTGCTTCTCCTGCTTAAATTGCCAGCAAATTCTCCTTCTTTTAGACGATCTACCGCGAGGGCGGATTTATTGAATTATGCTAAGGCAAAATGATTCTTTTTACTAATCTAGTGTAACCCTGAATAGAAATTCCTGGGAAAATAAGATTTTCTCTGACATAAATTAGCATTGTAAGAGTGTAATTGTCAATCATTTGTCATGACACAAATGATTGCAGTAAGTAATGTACATACAGGAAATGCACAATTGTTACAAATATACCTCTTTTGAAAAGTTCACCGTCATGAATATGTAATTTTAATCGCACAGTTTCATATTCTTCTTATTTGCAATATTTTACATTTTATGTATCTATTCATTAATTTCCCATTGTAGATAAACATAATGTGTGAACAAGGTGTTATAAGTCATACGACGATTTTTTTAACAAATAAATTATGAAACGTCACAAAAAAATTATTTGTTTTGATTTATAGACAAATGAATCGTTTATTTCATTTGAATTGCTTTTTTACAGCATGCAATGTCTCGTTCGTTCATATATGTGAATATATAATAAAAATGAAATGTTTGTATAACTGTTTTACTTTAAAATTTATCAACATTAATAATAAAAATGATAAAATTTTACTACGCAAAAAAAAATTCTTTCACATAATGTGGTGGACTTATTGCCAGTAGGCAATTTCTACCAGTCAACCGCACTCCTAAATACATCAGTAGCAATTAAAAAAATATATTACAAATAAAAGCTAATATATACATACATACATACGATCACGCCATGTCCCTTACGGGGTAGGCAAAGAGAACCGAACGCCACTTACTTCTATCTTGACATACATTCATCGCCTCGACAACATTCATACATCGTCTTATACATGTTCGTCTGTTGTTCACGCTTCTAAAATTTCCGTCTTTCAAAATACTGTTCACATGGACGTGCCATCCCTTCCTTGGGCGGCCCCGACCTCTCATTCCATTCCTGTCCGCAATGTATATTTTCTTCGTCAGGCATTCCTCATTCATTCTCCCCATGTGGCCAAACCATCTCAATGTGTTCACTTTCATTCTATTTATAAAAGCTAATATAAATTACAATTAAAAACAAAATATTACAAAATTTAATATAAAAAAAAATTAAAAATAATAATTAAATGTCCGAAAATATGAAAAAGATGGGTTGTAAAGGGACGAAGGAAAAAGGAATTATAGGTATGTGGATAAGAAGTGTGACTTCAGAAGCTTCTTGAAAATCATTAAGCTAGGAGCTTCTCTTATACCATTGGGTAATTGGTTCCACATCCGGGCTGCTGCGTGAGTAGTGAATTCAAAATTCAAAAGCGTCATTGAGAATGGTGTATTGTTTCGCAGTATCAAGTGAATCCACTACAAGATGTTCTAAAAAAACTCTATACTTTAAATGAAAATTTCATTAAAATGCATCTTTAATAGGAGTATTGATTGATATTTGTCACATCAAAGACACTGTTAATAAATATTTTAATGGTTGACAAGAAAAAATGCGAATCACATCGAGATATTTGTTTGATATAAAATTACATCAATCATTAGTTATGATATAAATAGCGTGATATAGATATCTTATATCAAAATAGAAAAGTGGTAAGATTTTGGACCTACCGCACTTGGAAGTGCGTGGGTTAATGGAATTCACAAATCTTCGTATACAGAGATGATAAGAAATTGACAAAGTGAAAGGTTTTGACATAAATAATAATAAATAAACCAGTCCTTATTTATTTATTTAAATTAGCCTCACGGGTGGTAAAAAGTTGAACTTGTTACTACATATATAACACGCACTTATATTATATCAGACGTTAAAAACTAAATCGAGTGAATATCTAAGTAAAAAATTCCAATAGATCGTATCAATTATTTATAACTCATGTATATTTCAATAAATCGTTACCTGATATTAAAATATATTTTTCTATTTAAAATAGTTTGGAATTTTTGATTAGGTTTCCTTTTTATAATCATTACCCCGTATTCAGTAACTATTGTAACTAAATTAGGAACGTTCTGAAATTGTAGATTTTAGATTAACGGTTTTATTTCAGGGTTATAAAATATGAACTTGGACTTAATGTAATAGGAACGTACCTATTTTGGACGGAAAGTTCTTAAAAAAGTTACTGAATCAGACGTATTATGAATAATTATAAAAATTATGAAATTTTAGTCATTTACATAATAATTCAAAATAAAGTAAGTGTAGTAAAACTAAAATCTACAATTTTAGTATGTTCCAATTTTAGTTACAATAGTTACTGAATACGGGGTATTGTGTATGTATTTAACTTAATATTTTTTTGTCATTTGTGAAATATTATTAGTCCATTGTGATGACTCAATTTTGTTCAGCTTATCTTTTATACGGTGCACATAATCTATGTTTGAGTAATTTATCGGCCCTGGTATCTGCATATTGAGAGAGGTATTCATATGTGCGTATATGTGTGGGGATATGTTTTTATTGCTGGTGTTGGGGGGGAATAGGAGAGTAGGGAATTGTACCTACGAGATGGGGTTGAGCGGTCTGATCTTACTTTAAAAGTTTAATTGGTCTCTACTCGCGAACAGAGACGGGCGGTTTTCGAAGAGAGTTAAATAGGGGTGATGAATCGGGAATTAGCTGTCGGATAGGGCAGTTTTATTTTGAAAGGAGTTAAATGCACTCGTTAAGATAGCATTTGGGGTGGGAAGGGGGGAGGCTATCGATTGCTCGCGACCCGCGAAAGAGTTTGTTTTTAAAAAAATAATATTATTTGATTGTGTATTTATATCGTGAAGTAAAGTGATATTTTCCCTTTTTATTCTCTATTAACAATAATCAGTAACTTATTCGCTATCGTAAATTAAATTCGGTGCTTCGTTTCCAAGAGAACTTCACGGGATGTCGATAAGTTTTTTTTTATTTTCTTTACTAACAATTTAATATAATCTTTTCTTCTCTATTGTGGCAGGATGAGAGTACATGAGAATTGAATATAAATTGGAAAATATAATCATTTTTAACTATTTTTGAATTTTCTTTCAAGTACAATCTAAATAAACATAATCTTATTTTAAACATTACAACCTATAAGAAAAATTTCTATATTTTATTACATTTTTATTTGAAGTATTGTGTTTTATAAATGACAGAGTGAAATGGAGTAAACTTGTGTTCCAGCTTAATCCTATATAATTTGCTTGCTTGTAGAATTTAGTAACTCATAAATTTATTTCTTTATTTAAATTACTAATAGCATTATAATACTAACAAAACTCAACAACTCCTTTCCTATAAATGCATGTTAAATTGATAAGTTATCCTATCTCGTAGAAAATTAATAAGTATTATTTCCTGTCCTTAATACCAGTATTTTATTTATCGACTATCGTGGTAAAATACTTCACTAATCAAATATAATACTAAAATCGGTAATACCTTTGTCCTAATTACCTAAAAAGCCGTGTGGTCTACGGTTACTATTCTTCGATCTCCTGTTTTCTATGTGGTTGATGGTTAGAGACTCTCATCAGACTCGAGGTCCCAGAGGATGCCTTAAACAGTTCATATCTAGATTTATTGATTTTAATATACAGTAATGCATGTTTTTACAGGTAGTTTAATTAATCGTAGTCTAGTGCACTCGGACCTGAGAGTAGCTAAAATTGGTTTGCTCAGGATGAGTTTTTGGTGTGTATTCGGGCCAGAAACAGCATGCTTTGCATGAAAATTTGCATGATCTTCTTGAAAATCTAAATTCCCCTAATCTTAAAATGTCAGTTGATGTATGAAAGTCGAGTGAAAACACAATATTTTATTAGTCTATTTTGTTGGAACCTTAAATGTCACTTAGAACTAGCTAATGGAAATTAAAGTATCAGTCTATGTGTTTTGAAATAATCATATCATCTAAATATAATCAAAATATTCATGTTTCAATTTGTTACTGTAGAAGGAAAATTCGTGTCCTTAAAACTAACACTATAATGATATATTGGACAACTAACAAAATTTGATATAAAACTATTTACTTCACACTCATGGAAAGATCGTCGATTGCATATAAATATTGTCTTTTGTTATATAATGTATTTTGGTATTGTTTTGATATGTTTTCATTACAGCAGGATATACGAAAAGGTAGGAAAATTGAAGTTCGTTATTTACTAACCTCCATGAGTGTGAAAAAGCGTTAAGAAGCATATATCGTGTTTTCTATTGAATTTTATTTATGTTTTTTTTATGAGAATCATATGTACTTGTTTTATGAAAATTTTCGTCATCCTATTAAGTCTGTAGGTATATGAATGCATTGTCTTCTATATATATAGAAATATAAGAGAGTGGATTTGTTAAAGATTCATTTTTATTATAAAGTAAAATTTATTAAGTCTGTAGGTATATTAATATACATATATCGAACAAATTGAGTAACAATTAAGTTACATAATTTGGGTTGAGAATCGAAGTTTTATCATTACATTATACGAATTTAATAATTCTGTAGTTATAATTTTGTATGTAAAGATCAACTATCTTTCAACAGTCGTGGAGTCTATTAATTTATTAATTATTAATGTAATATATATATAAATTTTATTATAAATATTCGTCTGTTTATAACTCGTAAATAAAACACAACGTAGAGGGTCCTTTTTAACCTGAATAATAATAATAATCACTAGACGATCATTGGCCAAAATCCGTTGAAAAACATATAAAATTAGCGAAATAAGATAGAAGAATACGATGTTCTTTCATGATAGAATCATTCAATAATGAATAGTCAAATAGATGTAACAAATTCTAGATTTACCTTGCAGGTAGAGAATAAACTAGTTAGGGAAATTAGCTATAGTACTAGGAAATAGACGTTAGATTTTAATAGGTAGTTTAGCTAGCTAGTTTAGGAGGTTATGGATCCACAGAAAAATAGTTTAGGACGTTATTTAGTTTAGTTAGTGTGGTAACCATCACACCATGTATATCAAGTTATTTATAATATATATGTTTAAATGAGTATATTATTTTCTTGGACGAAATTGACCCATACCGACCATTGTCAATTTGCAAATTCTTTATTTATTTATTTATATATAATAATACACGTTTTACCTTATATCTAGTACTAAAATATTTATTTATTTATTTATTTATACATTTTCTTGTACATAATATAAACAAATATAATTGTACACTGGCGGGCTTATTGCCATTAGGCAATTTCTTCCAACCAACCAGATTACAAAGTATGACAACATTGTGTAATGTACAACAGCAAATAAAAAAGAGTAAAAGAAATCAAAGAAAATACGTGTAACACTTAAATACTATTAAAACAAAATAATAATAATTCATAACAAGAAAAAAGGATATGGTAAAGACAGGAGAGGAAATCGGGATCAGGTGTTCAAGGATAAATATTCCTTCTTTAGTTTTTTCTTGAAAATACTAAGTGCGTTAGACGACGCAATAATATTAGATTTAAATTACATTATTTTTCCTTTATATACCAGATATTATGCTATTGTCATAAAAAGCTCCACAAGGTAAAAACCCGTTCGGAGACAATATGTATATATATGTCTTATTTGTTTAGATTTTTGATTGGTAGTAATGTGAATAATTTATTTTTTATATAATCCTATAAAACGCTTTTGTTGAATCCAAATTTTGATAAAATAAATTAAGAGAAATCCCACCAGGCAATGCCTGTTGGTGGGTATTATAAAATCATTACTTAAAAATAGTTCCATAAAATTTTTAATATATTATAAAAATAAAAAACGTTTATAAATTAATTCCACTGTTTATTTTGACTACAACCAAGCACATATTCAAGTACTCCACAACTTGAAAATGTGCATAGCACGGAACCGGTTGTAGGTTCTAGTCCAAATAAACAGTGGAAATAATTTGTAAACGTTTTTTATTTTTAATATTCATTAAAAATTTTAAGAGATTTAAATGGAATTCCACCAAGAACTAGCGATCATAAAATTGAATCTAATTAAAAATAGTTAGTTACTAAAATTTCATATAATTATTATTATTTTATTTAAACACTTTATTGTGTATTGCATATTAGATCATTAGTTCGGAACCAGATCGCAACCATAACTTAATACAATATTGGTACTTATACTTAGAATTATGTATATGTTTACTCATACATCTACCTAAAGCTTAGAGTTTATTCTTCTTTCGCGATGTGATAAATGAACTGTTATATAATATCTCCCTTGAACTTGTGTTCATCGATGTCTTGATACATGTAAGCTAAGTATATTGTATTTTTTTTTATATAAGATACTTTTGACGTCATCAAACAAAGTACGATCGTGTGAACATCCATTGAAGTCCATCAATAAGTAACGAGTGCCGACTGAGAGATTAATTATTAAACTCACGTTCAGGAAATTAAACTCGGTTTGATAAACTAGGATTATCGTGATTTGATAAAATTACCGGTGTTTACATTATAAGTAGCGGGTTTGATTGATTTAATTGGTATCATTATTGACTACGGATTCACCTGTAATTTATTCATACAAAGATTAAATGTTTTAATGGGTCGGCGGAAATATGTATGTTATTAATATCTAATAGCCTATATTTTGAATGATTCCTGACATCCTGCGCACTAAAGATTTTTATAGGCAATCGGAGATTTGTTAGGTATATAAAAATCAAATGATGGTTATTTGATAGTTTTTTAATAGCTAGGATTAATAATAACACAAGGCATACACTACCGTTTATGTTACCTTTATAAAAAACAAACTATTTACATCATGCATTTATTCACAGAACTTGCAACAACTACAATGCTTTCTTTAAGAATATAGACCTCTCTAATATGTCCATTAGTAGTGTCTTCGCAAGCTCTCCTCTTTCTCTTTCCATCCTAATATCCTTCCCATACCTTTCCCTATAAATCTGCATGCCGTTACAATTAAAATACAAGTTTAAACCTAATTGCATGGTTCCCTTATGTATTACTTACTTGTTCTTGTATTACTTGTAATTAAGACTGTATGTTTACAAAATAAAATAGCAAACCAAAAACAGTTCTTATTAAGCTATCCCTTAAAGTAAAGAAGCGGTCTTGGAGGAAAAAGATTTGATTAAAAAAAAAATACAAAGAAACATATTGTATTTATTTGTAACTTTTTTTATGCATACAATTTGTACACTGGCGGGTTTATTGCCAAACGGCAATTTCTTCCAACCAATCAGAGTTATTATATGTTATGTGACTTATGTGTTTTTCAGTCATATATGTAGTGTTTGATGTACAATAAACGAACTTATAAATTAAATTAGGCGTATATTTTATACTTTTGAGTCAGTTTCTTAAAATTACTTTTATTCAAATAACAACAAGCCAATGGGTGTTCAAATTGACGACAGGATACCTTTATTCTTCTTTCAACAAATTTATAAAAAGTATATATGTAATTATCTTTATTCTTGAAAAAACTGATCGTTTCCAAAATTTGTTAAAGAAAACGAGTAGATAGATGTACCTATTATTATTACAACATTACAAACATGATACTCTGTGTTTTTGCACGTGTGTTAAATATGTATCTACTTATTATTCACACGATGTAAAAAAATAGTTAAGAAAATAAAAGACGAAGACGAGTAGGTATATTCATTTCCCATTATCCATGGATATCGATGTAACGATATTTGACCTTTGGCCTAAAGTTAACCCGTCAAATCCTCAGGTTCATTGAATTTATTTAATTTTCAAATATTTTGAGAATTCTTCTTCTTCTTCTTGTTTGAGATTAAAAACCTGTTTTCCTTATAAATAAATAAATTAATTTTGGCCGTGAGGCACCGGCTTAGAACAGTGCTTCCACTATATTATTTGATCATTGTTTTCGGTGTCCTTTAAGAACCGGGTATGTTAAATTTCGTATGATTATCTATGGTTTCATAACATTCGATTTTGTCTATACTTTGTTGTTGTATTTAGTTTTTAAAAATTAGAACTGTCATTTTTCGGCCTCTCTGTAATTTTATATTGTTATTCAGTTGTTTTGAAAAAATGGTTGTATGAAAATTAATAAAAAAGGTGTCCGACACGCCATTCTGTGTTTCCTTTGCAAATCCAACAAAATCCAGCTATAAAATTATTCAGGGTATTATAAAAAAACCCGAAGCAAAATACATCGCGCATAGTTCAGCAATGAGGTTCACTACCCATTCTAAATTTTGTCTTTCTAGATGAGACTGGACTGGTGTGTAGGAATAGATTCAAACGTCGTGCTCCTTTTATAAGGTTATCCACACTCGCATACCTGTCGCTGGTCACCCCTTACTGTAGTATATGCCGTGATGGTATGAATGAATGAATGAATCAAAATTAAACTATTCATTTTTATCGGAAAGACAAAATGTAGACAAAATGTGGTAAAAACACCACATTTAGAGATACCTGTATGATACCTGTATCTGCGGCTCCGTGAAGGATGGCGCATTAGACGTAACCATGAGTTATACAACGTATACCAGGCCCCAAGTATCTCAACGCACATGAAATTACTTAGGCTGAGATGGGCTGGACATGTACAACGAATGCCAACCTCACGGGTGCCGAAACGAATCATGACTGGACACCCGGATGGGTGAAGAAGGGTAGGAAGACCAAGGCTGCGGTGGGAAGATGAGGTCAGAAAGGATGCGGCTCAGCTTCTCCAGGAGAGGAGCTGAAAAGTGGCAGCAGAGGACAAGATGGGATGGAGGCGAAAGTTAACGGAGACCATGGCTCGATTTAGGCTGTAGTGCCATTGAAGAAGAAGAAGTATCGAAGATTAAAGGTAGTCTACATTTCATGTACAATGTATGTATGTATATACATTGTATACATTGTATGTATGTATGTACACGGAATGGGACACTTGGGTGCGGGACACTTGGGTGCGGGACACTTGACTGCAGGACACTTTGCTGCGGCGGATACTTGGCCGCGGGACACTTGGCTGCGAGCCCACTTGATCGCGAATTCAAAAATATTTGTTTCTGCTTAGGAATGAAGTGTTTCGTACTGATTTTTGTAATGCACCCAAGTGGCCGCAGCCAATTGTCCTAGACCGGTATGTACAATGTATGTATGTATATTGTATATACATTGTATAGTCTGATGAGGGTGCTCTAAAACCAGTAACGAAGTTAACATACTATATAAGTGGTTTAAACAAATTTATAAAAAAAAAAATCGATGGCGATACAGTCCGAATCGAGCCTTAACATGGATGGGTTGACGCATGCGTCTTGCATTGTTTGTCCAGCACATCCTAATCTCAGTACTTTGAATACATTGAGTGATAATTATGAATAATCATAATTGGGCACTGACTAAAAAAGTCGATAATTTGTTATTGGTGTTTGAAAGGAAGATATTAAGGAAAATATTTGGACCAACTAACGATGGAGGGGCCTGGAGAATACGGTATAATTATGAGTTAGAGGCAACGTATAATGAAACGAATGTAGTCCAATTTATTAAAATTCAGCGCCTACGTTGGCTTGAACATGTTTGCCGAATGGATGATGACCGTATTCCTAAAAAAAAGTATTTGACATCTTTCCCGAAGGAAGAAGAAGTAGAGGCAGACCTAGGATGAGATGGCTGGACGACGTGCTGTGCGATATAAGAGAAACGGAACTTATAAATTGGAGAAGACTGGCAGTCGATAGGGAGGGATGGAGACGACTTCTGGAGGTTACCAGGGTCCATAACGGACTGTAGTGCCAGTGATGATGATGAAAATTCCATATTTGAAAGGAGTGAAAAAAATATTAAATAAATCTTCATCGTTAGTCATCGAATGGGTCAGGAAAGAACCATATGGCAGAGGTTTTCCAAGAGTTATGAGACATGATGGTTGTTGGTACCGTGCGAAATATTATTATGAAACATGATCTCTAAGCCGATTTGACAAGCTTAATGTGTGATCTTTTTTGTTTCTTTACTTATTTCTAATATACACTCTTAATATATTGGCTATCTCAAGATCCGTGAGAGACTTCGCATCCATGAGATAATTATTTACATCGACGCTAATTAACCATTGGAACCTGTCAACACATCTTCAGGATGTATCTTACCATCAACATAAAGTATATAATCCAATAATTGTTTACTTTCTTCTGACAGAAGTGATCATTATTCTTCTTCTTCTTTCGTGTAGTTTTTGAAATATGTTCATGCCGCTGAGTTGGTAGTCTCGAGTGATGTAGACTTCTAATTGTCCCGCCATCGTTTCGAAGGCCTCCCTGCCCCGCTGGAAAATGTATTATTTAGCTCAAGAAAATATACATTGAGTTATCTTTTCTTGAGCTAATTGACGCATTGTCTAGGGGGCTGGTGGTTTTCTTCCGTCTGAAAGTCTTGACCTTGCATTCTGTTTGCGTGTCCGTTCCAAATAATCCTTTTTTTAACCACAAGACAGTTATAATCTGCAAAAAAAATAACCATAACAATTCGAATTCATAACTCCCCACTATATCCCTTTGGGGAAGTGAGGAGTAAAAATTTATTCCGTTCATGTGTCGAATTGTTCGTCCGTGAATATAATAATATATGTATTTAATGGCGTGTGTTGTGAACTTGTCCAAAATTATTATGTAACATAATGATATTCAAAAGACGTATTAGTCTGCAGCGCTATGCGCTGGGCGCCATACTGTCTACGAGGAATGGTATGGAATCAATATAACAATTCTCGGTTACACTCGATATAATTTCATGGTTCCGACCTTCCACATACAAATGTATTTCAAATACTTACATTTTTTTAATTGCCTACCTGTGCCAACGAATGTTGATGGTAATATCAAACCTGTATAACATATTATGTCGTTATAGTGGCTAACTGTACTGATATTAATGATTGCAATCTAGTTCGTAGTACTATTAGGGGGAACGCTAGAAAAAAATATACGTTTGATCGAGTTTGGTTAAATAAAATTCAGCATATTATGTTCTTACTTCAATAAACCCAAGATTATTGTTATTTTTTAATGTAACGATATTTGCATTTTTTTCTCGATCTAACACTGAGAAAAAAAATGCGAAATAAACTTGTATAAAAATCTGGATTCCGTTAAAAAAATCTTAAATAAATCGAATATTATTACATAGTTGCATTACACATACATTGGATTTTTTAAAGTCTGCCACAATCAAGTCTTAATCATTACATCTTTGTGTCTTACTTTGTATTATAGTAATTTGGAAAGGATCAGGGGGCTACTTATGACACGTTCTTAATACTTTCTTAACTTGTCAATCTTAAAAATGTATACTTAAATCAACACTCGATCATAATGTAATTTTCAACTTTATCTACATTGAATAGTAAAATAAATGTTTAGATCAAACTAATTGATTATTTTTAACCATAAATATTTGTAAAGTCTGAACCTGATCTTAACTTATGTTAACAACTCCATGAGTAGCTCTGCGTCCGTGGGTATATACTGTGTGTCCAGGGCCCTTTTCGGGAGTTACATTAGACATCAATAATTCATTGTTTTGTTACCAGCAGTGAGTAGATGTAACATAAAATCAAAAGTGGGCTGATTAATTTACAATTAGTTATGTTTTTATTATTTATTGTATTGCTAAATTTTTATTTTTGAACGCTGCCCAGTTTCTTAAATATATGAAAAAAATTCGGCAGACAAGAAGATGCTTGTCATTATGGACCTTCCCGCAATAGCAAGAAACATCCTCTCCTCGTTCTATACACCCCCATCAGTACAGGTCCATAATATGAAGCATATAAGATTCAATTCAATGTCCTCGAAGTGCGGTAGGGTACATGGTGTCCTGGCAGCTCGATCTCTGACCTCAACAGTACTGATTAATCCAATGTTCTTTGCCTCGTCTTTTCTGGTGATAGGAAATGTTGCAGATATATTAAATCGTACCATTTTCACTTTCAATTTTTTGTCACAGATGTCTCGCAGGCCTGCGTGATTATACTTTCAATTATGAGGTGATGGCAGCTATCATATATCTTCAAGTTATTTATACTTTTCCGTGTCAATTACAACAATTGATTTCTCTTTGACATTGTGAGGGAATGACAGTCCAACTATGGTTCGTAACAATGTATTGCAATATGTTCTATGGAGGAAATGATATTTAAATATTTTATTGTTCATTGTCTTCGTCTTCTTGAAATCACGCAAGTTCATGGGTGACAAAAGACCCAAGTACAATGTGAAATGCATCATTCAACTTCAGATATTTACAGTGAACAATAAGCAGCAGAATAGGAATGGTAATAAATAAATGGAAGAAAATAATGTTACTATTGCTACGCAGAAACGGTAACATTAATGTTTCATTGCCACCATGTGAAAATTTCAATTCGTTTTTGTATCCATTGTCATATTTTGTCATTTTTCACTGATTATATCATTATATTTTCCGGTGACCTTTTCTAATCTGAAGACAGATTATAATTTAGATGTTATTTACCTCACGCTTAAAATCGTTACGTTTAGGATTAATCATTTTTTCAATGGCTGTTTTTTAATATTTTCTTTCTTATTGAATATATGTATGAAAAAAGTAAGTCTGGGACCTGGGAGTGGTTGCGTTTACCAGTGCGCATCCGTCCATTTGTGAAATATGTACTTACTGTTACTGACATATGTAAAAAGAAGGAGAAGGAAAATTTAATTTTTCAGAAATCTTTCCGGGTGTGCGCTGAACAAATCACCAAGTTTCATTGTAATCAGATGGACGGTATAAGAGCACAAAAAGGACTTACAAAGAAACAAATGATACTAAAATCTGCAATTTTCAACTATAGATAGGGGACGCGCAATGGTGAACGCAACCACTCCCAGGAGACAGACTTACCTTTTTCATACCTTTATTCAATAATGAAGAAAGGCCATTAAAAATAATTGTTTTTTAACGTTGCTATCTCTTAGACTATTGGGTAAAATTTTGTCATCATTAAGTAAATGTGTACATGCGTGCGTTGATTGTAGAAACCAAAAGTTAAAAAAACGAGTGGGTTGTGGGCAACGCTATACTTCTCACTACCAAGTCACTCCATAAAGTATTCAAATTATTATGGAAAAATTTCCAACATTTTGATGAAATGAATTTGTTGAATAATTTTTGATTGAAATATTTTATTACGATAATTTTTCAATGCCATTTTATGAAAGTGCTGTTGTGCCTTTTTAGTAATTTCAAAAGAAAAATAACAAATATTAAGTTTCCTGAGCTTGGGGTCATTTTGAAATATTAAAGTTAAAAAATTGAGACGCTTTGATCAGATATCCTTCAAAATCTGATGGGGTCTAAACGAGTATTAGATATACAAATTCGCAAATATGATAAGAATTCAATAAGTAATTTAGTCTATAATCGATAAATTAGAATAAAAACGTCATACGTAGTACATAGTAAACACACGCAGATACATTGTGATGAAACTTTCAGAATTCAATCAGAAAATAATCTGTAGGTATTATTATTATTAAGAGAAGTTTTTTTTATATAAATGAAATTTTTTTCAAAGTTTCAAAAGAAATGTGATTAAAATAACGAAGAGTATGTACTTATTAAAAAATATTTTGTTTATATTAAAACATACGGATAGGGCTATGATATCATAAATGCTAAAGAAACGTTCATGGTTTATATAAAATTACACGTAAAATTTAGAGCACCTTCAATTAAGTGTTATTTTCATTTAAAAAAACTCACGAATATTTTTACTAATTCATATTAAGAATTACATTCATGCGTTTGAACCAAAGACCTTATATAGTACATTATTATAAGGTCTTTGGTTTGAACATTCCGATACAATAACGAAGCATCTAAATGTGTAATATATATGTATTTACAAAGAAAATAATTAATTCGGCCAGATGCACACTAACTTAGTGTTGGGCAACTCGACGAAATAATGTCTATGGTATTATAGTCTTTCAAAGTTTATTTGCATATATTTTCAACCAATTACTTTTTTTAAAAAATAAAACTTTTCACATTAAGTTTATTATTTTTTTAATGAGATCTTAGTCACACCTTTAATTCTTTATATTTGAAAAGATCTGTAAAAAAGTCGATGGCAGTCCACGAGTATGAATCTTTTATTCACATATGGTGCCGAGATGAGCTACTTTTCATGCTATGCATTTTTTTGTCGCTCATTAAGCGTTCTGTGAAGGGGCCGTTTACAGTCCCCATATGGAGAGCGGGTGGTGGTGCGAGTAGCGATTTAAAACTTTTGATAATACCCGATGCCAGAGTAAAATTTGTTGAAAAGGAAGAAACCTCACCAAATAGAGAAAGAATAATTAAAAAATATTTAAAATAATAATTAAATGATGTTTGAAATATGCAACAATATTCAATAACATTTTTATTGACAAACTTGTTAACATCTCAATAGAGACTAAGTTGGGATATTATAGAAGAACCAGGAACTCAAGACACTTACAGGGCTTACAGCCTGTCATTGGCTGGTTTACGTGATCACTTTATGCACTTGCGCAACGTTCACCAATAATGCCTTCTTATTGAGTTCCCTTATCAATGTAATTTTTGAAAGTTCTATATATTTGAATAATGTGTAACAATTCACCTGAACATAAGGAATTATACTCGTGACATCTATGATGTAACGTAATAAAATATTCGATATTCAAAGATGTTTGAAATCTGCTATTTTATTAAATTCGGTACAGCGCAGAATTGGGACTAGTGGATGCAGGTTTATTAAGAATCATAAAATTACTTCATAAAATGAGGATTATATATTATTGAAACAGATTTTTTTACCATAAACCGACAAGTGAATAAATAGTACCTATTTATATTTTATTAACCGTTTAAAAATATTATGTATATTATTAATTCATAAATTAAATATTAGATAAAATTAAATAAATAAAATTATTAAACCAAATACTTGAAAGAATGTTAAATTTGAGTCTTATATTATGGGCCGGTCTTGATTTCCTCATCACTGCATGAAAGCTATAATTTGTTGAGCAACAATTATGAATGAGTTGAATGTCAGAACCAAACGTGAGGCAAAAACTCCACAAAACGGATGTTGTACATTTGGAACTTTGCATTTCGTTGGATGGTTTCCAACAACTGATTTAATATTTTTTTTGTATTGTATTCGCGTATAATCATGTCTACGTATAATATTTGATAACATCTACAAGTCATTATAAAGTAAATTTTCGCTCAAATTTAATCACTTAATTAAAATCAACACTTTGTTTCTTCGGTAGAACCTATTGAAGGAATCAAATGATTCATTATTGTATAGCCGCTTTCATTCAATGTTTCCGATACTAACATTATGTTTACAGAAGAAACAGCAAACATAAAGTATGCTGTTTCTTCTGGAAGACTTGTATGTGCTGATAACAAACTTTAATAATGCTTATTAGTCCAAACATCACGAAAAATATTCTAATTAGACAAGAATGGTTCGTAGTAACTTGCTGCTTGGTTGAAGAAATAAAAAGTTACCAAATATATCAATGATCAAAATTATAATTTTTTTTATTTATTTTAAATTAGGCACTTTATAAATATATAACAAAAAGTACAATGTTGATACTCTCTCGATATAGTTGAAAACCTGTGTTCGATAGAGGAGTATCGTAATTACACACACAAGAAACTTGTAGGATCATGAATTACCAAAAATATGACCTTTTTATGCTATTTAAAATTTGTTTTGATCTTTAAATTCTCTAGTGGAAATGGACAGGTTATTGTAAAATAATATTCCCCTATATGACAGTAATTTCTGTGCTGCATTTGTATTTTTCTTTGGTATGTTAATTTTGAATTTTCTTCTAGTCTTTCCTGTTTCTCTAGAGAAAATTTCAGGATAGTTCTGCCTGTGCGCATATGTAGTTGCAATCATGACTATTATCTGTTTGTGAGTTGTGACCGGAATGATTACATAGATCTATTCTGTCGGGTGATTCCGTAGGTTTGCCTAGTATAATTTTTATAATCAGTCTTTGTGTGACTTCAACTTGCAAAAGATTCATCCTATAAGTACCACTGTACTGCAGGGGCGTGCCTAGAACCTTCGGACTACGCAAACCCTGAAAGTAAATCAGGAAATATCAACAAATTATTTACTTTTTTGCTTCGTTGTTCATTCCAGTGGCTATGAAAAATATTTTTAAATCACATGCTAAAATAATATTTACTTTTGTGGCCCTGTAAAGCATCATATCTACATACGGTTCAATTTTTAATCTTGTTGTATAGTTGCAATAAAACTAACAAAATAATATTTGTTCTTGAATTTCTTAATATATTCATAGTCAATATTATATTATTTTTTTTTATTCCAGCTTCGTCTCTATTGAGATAATTAAAAATCTGTTAAAAATTATATTATTTAGCCAAGATTTTCGGCTTATATAAGCAATTCCGCTACTGCTGTACTGATGCTTTACCACATACATATAATAATCAGGTCCGTGGACATATTTAGTATGTCCAGGACCTCTTTAGGAATATTTTTTTTATACCAGCAGTGAGTTCCTATATGTGACATGATTAGGCTACAATCATTTGTGTTAGGTTAGGTATTCTTATATGTTATATTATTAAAAATAAAACATTTTGTCGTTGCCGATTTTTTGAAATAAATAAAAAAGAATATGAATATATTCAAGGCTTATTATTGTTATTCAAGTTTGTTCTATTAAAGATTTTAATCTCTTCTTTTTCTTCATCTTGGATAAGGTCATTTGACCTGTTTGTGAAGGTAGAATCCTGTCAGGAGGTCCAGCTCTCCTTTCATATCTTCAGTGGTCTTCCGAGTAGTCTTCTATTGTTGGAAATATAATTAAGTTTATTAACTTAACCAATTAAATTTAAAAAAAAAAATGTAAATTTCCCGGAAGCGTGCGTTGCGTTAACAAAAGTCCAAATAAACTGTTTGGTCTTAAAATTTGACAGGGAAATTCGCAAACAAAATTATATACATAATTCATCGTTGTATATATTTCGTCTTTAAAACCTTCCCAGACACATCACGTGTGACATCAACTTAATCATGCCTTATCGTAATCGCATCTGGTTATATTAAAAATATTCAACAAAAGTTTATGCTAGGTCCAATAAAACTCTACCAAATAACGACAATTTACTAAATAGCGTCATTAAATAAAAGCTCGATTCAATCAATGAAGTGTTCGATACGACAAATATTATATACCTAATATAGCCTTTGTTGATAAATTTACTGTATAGAGAGAGGTGTTATAAAACCAGTTTCGGATGAGACCTGGCACCAAGAATGCCACAATATTACATTACTACAAAATTCCTTTGGACAGGAAGTCATTATATAAATATATAAATGATATTATACGAATCATTAATCGTAAAAGTGATATATTTAAAGATCTGCAGATAAAAATATATTTAATCGCTCAATACACAAAAGTATAAAATATAATATATTTTCTATTAATTTAAGTTATTTAAAAAAAGGAAATGCTAATGTATAATTAATGATATAAATAGGATCACAAGAAGAAATATAAAACAAATTATTCAATCGTTTATGTTGAAAATTTTCCATGGCGTATTTTATTATCACGAGATATAATCCTAGTGAGGCGAGCGTTAATAAAAACAATGTACATTTTTTTATCCTTATTAAAAAACTTAAACTTAATTAGAGCTGTTGCCAGCAAAGCTTTATTTGTAATTATTGAGCTGTTGAATTACCAATGCCAGCTATCATTGCTTTTAACTTAATGATTACGTCAGAGTTATTTCTGTCACCATTGCTTTTAACTTAATTATTAATTCAGAGTTATTTCAGTGAACCATTGCTATTAACTTAATAATTACTTCAGAGTTATTTCAGTCATCATTGTTTTTAACTTAATTAATACTTCAAAGTTACATATTTAAGTGAACCATTGCTTTAAACTTTATGATTAGTTCATAGTTATTTCAGTCATCAATGCTTTTAACTTAATTATTACTTCAGAGTTATTTCATTCAGCCATTGCTTTTAACTTTATGATTACTTCAGTGAACCATTGCTTTTAACTTTATAATTACTTCAGATTTATTTCCGTCACCTTGTTTGAACTTAGAGATTACTTCAGAGTTATTTCAGTCACCATTGATTTTAAGCTGAGCTGTAAAATTATTTCAGTTACAAATGATTTTAAATTAATGAACTTAGTTTTTCCATTATTTCAATCACCGTTGCTATTAACTTAATCACTAAGCTTTAGAATTATTTATTTCAGTTACTATTGCTTTTCACATAGTTAATTTGACGGTGGATAATTTATGGTGAAACCACATTGTCTAGCACGGGTGAATTTTAGATTGAATTATCTGAAAAACGGCTGATTGTTATTTAATTTAATTAATTTATTTATGAAAATATATAGGAGTTCCAAGCTTGGGTTCTGGAATGCTGGTTCAAATGAAAAGTCGAGGCTTCGGCGGCTTGAGTACAACTGGTTTATTTTATAAAAATTAATAATGATATGGATCTGTTTATTGGCAATATAAATAATCACAGTAATACCCCACGTGTTAAATTACACTGATCGTGTTTTATTTTATTCTTCGTTATTCATTTAATACCTACTTTACCTATATTGTTTATTTGTTCATTTATACCTACTGTCATTTGTTTTCTGTTTATTATTTTGGTTTAATTTTCTTTGTATGTATTTTTTAAGTTTTTCTTTGTATTTTTTCTTGCTTTATTTTCATCGTTTATTAATTGGATATGTTTGTTTTTTTATATATATTTTCACACATTATGTACTTTATTTTGTATCTTTTGAATTCTTCTTGTAAATGTATCAGTTTATACTTTGGTGTTTAAGATATTGGTAACTATGTAATATTGTAATTTACTGTGTTGTGATGTCTGGTGTCCGCTCTATGTAACTTTGTATAACCAAATTGTCAAATATTTGGCCTGGTAAAATTGTAAACTGCTAGCCCTAGAACAGGGTTACCTAGTTGGGCAGCAGTAATCTTCATGATAGTCTTTGTGATAAAGGTGTCACGTACAAAGTAAAAATACAACAAAACTTGTGGGTACAAATACACAGAATGACGTATATCGGCCAATAGCTACAATGCACCGGTGTGCGCGGTCGATAACGTAGTAATCTGCTGTGTAACTCAATTGCCATAGTAAAAAATTGAACAAAATATTTTTATTTGTTTATTTATTTTTATTTAATATTGCTTCTCGGGCAACTAACAGGTACTGTGTCAAATATCATATACCTAATATAGGTATATATTTTATGTACTTGATAATATGTAATATATCCATGTTAATTAATTAATGATGAAAGATGATGAAGCCTGGAAAATACGTTACATCAACGAGCTATGTATATTATATCTACAGAGTTCCCAGCCTAAAATATATATATAAAACTGTTCATATTAAACTGAGGAGACCGAGGTGAGCTGGACAGAGAAAGAAGGCAGGTGGAAAGTTGTTAAGGACGCAACGTGTCTGCTACAAATATAGAATATGTACACATGTCTGCTACGGATACGGAGGACAGGAGGAGTTGGAGACGAGGTTTAAACTCGATATGGGCTGTAGGGCCATCGAAGAAAAATCAGTAAATTTATCCATTTCAACAAAAACGAACGTTATTTACTCAGAGTTTTTTATATTCCTATTTATTCACTATTTTGTGGGTATTAAGCTTTAAAGCGTTCCTCTACCTTGTCTTATCGCTGTGTGGTATCTGAATGAGCATGGACCGTCTCATAAACATTTCCATCCCGGTTTAAAGTTTCCTTATTCCAACAAAGCATCCTTAATTCATCCGATCCTGTTATTTTCTCTGTTATGTAGGCGGGTTCACTTAACCTGGCTGCGACCTTGTATCGACCCTAAGGCATTGGGCTCTGTAAAATTATTGTAATATCCCGTACGCCCATTTGTAATGTTTTACTTGTTGTTAATAATATGTACATAGATTAATGCCATCAAAATTCCGTAACCGATACCTTTTAATATTGTTCTAAGAAATTTGACGTGGATCAGGAAAAATAAATCTGACCAACAATCTGATGTATTTTGTTATGTTTGAATTTAAATTATTATGGTTATTTTATTATTTTTACTCCACTACCCCGAGGAAATATAGTGTGAATATGAATTCGCAATTTTTAAGGTTATTTTTTACTGCAGATTATCAACTAGTTAATAAGATTGTATTCTGAGAAAGTATCATCACAATGTGTGTGTGTGTGTATGTTGTGTATTATCTATGTGATATTTACAGGGTGTTCTTTTTATATATATTTTTTAAAGAATGAATATGTCCATAGAACAAGTACATATACATCCTCATACATTTCCTAATTTTGCAAATTTGTATATCTTATATTCCCTTAGACCCCATTTGTTTTTGAAGGATTTCTGATCAGTGCTTCTAAATTTTTTTCAACTATTAAATATATCAAAGTCACCTCAAGCTCATGATACTAAAAAATTGATATTTTTATATTCAAATAAGTAAAAAGGCACATCACTTTCATAAAATGGCATTGAAAAATTATAAAGTTTTCATAATAAAATATTTAAATAAACTAGTTGCATGTAACACATGATATCCAACTGTCGATAGCGATAGTATGTATAGTTGAATAATAAGAATCAAATTATAAACCCATAAATCCAAATTATTGAAAATTTTAACACATGTTGGTATATATGTCAAGATAGGATAGTATGGAGGTCAGTCCTTTTTTCCTACCCAGAATATGAAAACAGCATGATGGTATGTATGTATGTTTGGAGATTAAGTATCAAATAATTGAGTTTCATAGATATTGTGTATAGGCCACTACCATACAAATTGTATGAAGCGATGGCGTCACTAAATTCAATTTTTATAAAAATTAGCATAATAAAAGGCCACTACGCCCTACAAAATGTTCCTTCAACACGCGTCTTGGATTTAAACTGCCTCTTCCTTCAAAAGAATTTCATTCACTTGAACGAATCGACAGTTGGATAAAAAAAATTAACAAAAATCATTTCATGAAAATACTGAATATTTTCCATACAAAATTTTAATACATTATACCTACTACTTTATAGAATGACTTGTTAGTGAGGAGTTTAGCGTTGGTCACAACCCGCTCGTTTTTTCATATTTTTGTACATAAATATGCATAATTTTTGTACTGGAGCTCATACAAAGAACGAGATATTAAAACAACAAAGTGTGTAGGTATATTAAAAATCACTTATTATTTAAACCACAAGTCAGTTATTTGATTCCACAGTTTAGAGACGACTGCTTGTATATCAGGACGGAAGACAACCCATAAAATATTTATTAGATCAATACTTATGTATTTTTTATTGTTTCAGAAGCAGAGGTATCCTGGCTGCAGGATGAGACGGGCTAGGATCAAAATGGCGGACCGAGGTCCGTGTATCTTCTTCAGAAAATACTTGGCGGGGACTTGTCTAGCTTTTCTAATATTTTTGGTAAGTCTATTAAATAATATCATTTAATGATTCGGCGGATATTTTGTGGTAGTTAATATAAACCATTTTTGAAATATAAATTAGCTATAAACCACTTGTTTTTTGAGTCACTTCGCGACATGTTTCGGAAGCGCTGTCCTAATAGACAGCATGCTCGACAAAAAACAAAAACAAAAAACAACTGACCAATACATATATCCATTCAACACCAACAACCTAAATACAGAACAAAAATGGAGAAAAATTCTATACACAGGACCTATTTCTATAAAAATAAAAAATACACTGCCAACTAGTATCAAAGCTGCATTTTACACCAACAACAACATAAGTAGATCATTATTAAATTCTAAAACTAAAAGAAATTACAAAGAAAAAAGTGGAGTTTATAGAATAACATGTGGTGACTGTAATGAACACTACATAGGACAAACATCACGTAACCTAAATATAAGAATTAATGAACACAGAAGATGCTTAAACAACAATAATTTCTCAGAATTTGCTAACCACATTATCCAAACTAATCACTCTTTCAATAACCACAAACTAAAACCATTACATGAAACACATAATAAAGGATACCGACTTAATAACTTCAAAACGCTCGAAATACATAAACACATAAATTCCGGTATAAAACTTATAAATAACCATACCTTTCATAACACTTCTCCAATACTTAATATATTCCCCATCAAAAACAAAAACACTTCACAATACCCCCCTCCCCCCACTAACCCCACTAACCCAACCAACCCTCAACCGCCACCCCCCTCGCTTCACAAACAGACACACACAAATTCAACATGTTAGTCTCGACACGCCGGTCGATGGAAGGACAGCGCTTCCGAAACATGTCGCGAAGTGACTCAAAAAACAAGTGGTTTATAGCTAATTTATATTTCAAAAATGGTCTATTAAATAATATTTTACATGGGGTGTAAAATCAACCAATCAATAAAGAAATACATACTATAAGTACTGTACAATTTTTAAATATCTCAAAAGAGGCGAAGTTGGAATATTATAGGAGAACCGGAAAGTCAAGGCACCTACAGAGCCAGCGACCTATCATTGGTTGTTTTACGTGATAACTTTATGCGCTAGCGCAACGTTCGCCAATTATGCCTTTTTATTGAGTTATCAATTTTTGAAAATTCTATATATTTTCATCACGAAAATCTGTTCGTTTGAAAATAAGCTGAAACACAATCGCCATGTGACGAAGAAACATTTTTGTAACGCTATTGAGAAATAATAATAATAATAAACACTTCCTTGTACCCTGCGCAAGTGGCGAGCTTAAGTATTGCCGTATGGCAATTTCTTCCAACTAATAAGTGTTTCCAGCCCAGAGAAGCAATATTTGCGTGAGTAATAAATTTCTCCTCAGCTGGGAATCGAACCCAGGACGCCTGCACAGAAACCGAACGGCTTACCAACGGTTTAGAAATTGTTTTGTAAACAATGAAAGCAACATTCTTTATACATGAGGTGACAATGCTTTCGCATAGATGTCACATCTGGACCGTCTCTATTGAGATATTAAGATTTGTCATACAAATATCATTCTCTCTCTATATCAAACTCTCCCCAACATAGTGCGCTTCTTCAGAAGAATATATTGGACCCAAATTCTAATAGCTGGTGAAAACAAATTAACGCTTTAAGTATTTAGATTCACAAATACAATGTGTAATCGAAAATCAATTGCTAAATATATATATTTTATAGATTCAAAAGTCATTATATTTTGTTTTTAATCAACAAGGGCTCATAATAATTCATGAGCTCTATAATTTTTGGTACAATTTTGAATTAGGTACAATTGGAAATCATGTTAATTTTGTCATGAGATAGAATATTTTTTGTTTTCAATTCGATCGTGTCTCTGATGCGTCGTTATGTTTTTGTATTATGTCAACAACATTTTTGAGCTCAAATATAGATAAAATATTCGTCCACGCATGGGTTAGGTCAAACGGTATAGTTCAAACTCTTGGTTATGCTTGTATATATAATGTATATCCAATAACTTCCCACGCAAGAGAGACGTAACGTATGGGACAACCAAAAATACCTGAATAAACTGCTAGAAATTTCATAATGTTTAGAGAAGAATTCGAAGTCACCAAGACCCGAGAGTTAGACATTCGTACGGCGACTGACCATAAAAACTAACTGCATATCGTCAGCATAACGGTCCAGACAAAGATAATGTACGACTGTGTGTGAAGATGAGCAAATAAACATAATTTATACATATAAAAAGGTCACTTCCACGCGTGCGCATATTCATACGCATTTGTACTAATCTCAATCCTACATACACTGCATGCATAATATTGAACCTTCATACAGAAATCATTGAAATTGTTCAATACAACAAATGGTCTCACTCACTGCTATATATTACTACCATTATAAAATTTAATAGTTATTATGTATATTATTCATTCGATTGTAGGTAAATAGGTGATATTTAAGGAAGTTATTGACATCATCTTTAGTGAATGAAATTGCTTGAATGTATTATAAATATGGAGAATATGGTGTTGTGTATTAGCTTCAGTTTATCGTATTGCATGAAAATCAGGTTTAACAGTCGAGTTATTCGCTTATTCATGTAACTTAAAAGTGTAACATCAATGCCTCACTACTCACTAGGTACCAATAGCCCGTTTCGAGGTTAAATAAAAATTCATATATTCCAATTTATTGTCCATAAAGATCGAAATCTAGTTAATAAAGGAAGATGGATCGATGGCAGAGCGGTTAGCGCGCAGGGCTAATAATCCAGTGTTCGCGGGTTCGAATCCTGCCTCGACCGATTTCGTTCACCTATAGCACAAGCATTCATGTTTATTTAAGGGAACGTACGAAGATGTATACGTTCTTGTTTAAAAAAAAAAAATAAATAAATTAAAAGAAATTTCGTATTAGAAGGCACGTATTACCTTTTCCGTGTTCAATGGGAGGCAAGTAATAACTCGAATCATACAGGGGTTTGCTGCACTAATTCACTAACAAACTCGTGTTCAATTTAAGGCCCTTGTATACCCTGGGTATACGGATGTACGCAAAAATGCACACTAAATTACCTTCCGATGTATGAAACACGAAAAAATATTGTAAAGCACCTGATATGTCAGATACAACATTTTATTGTGTAGTGAGTGAGTTTTTTTTAAATATCAAGAATAGTTATTAACATATTAACATATTAAATTCAGCCGGTAAATTTTCATATTCTCTTTCGATTGATTAAAAAACTCATGCAGTAGAATAAAGATTTACATACAAACTGTTCCTTATTTCAATGAAGTATCTTTTGGGGGTATCAGGGAAATTATTTTCAAAATCTATATAGCCTATTTTAGCCTCTTAAGGAACGTATCCTCCGATTGTGCACAGGTTTACAGCGTAAATTGTCATTCCAAACACGTGTTTTAACATCACGTGTTTCAATTTTAACATCTTCTGTATTTGAATAAAAAAAAACTGCGTTTGACAATACGTAATTGACATTAGCAGAAAGTAAACATTCTATGATTTGACTCGAAATATTATTTTATTCAATTTAATGTACTTGTTAAACATTACGATTTTTTTTTGCTTTCTGTACCTACTCCAAACTTTTTAATTATGCAAAACAAAATCATTCATTCGCGCAGTTTGCTAAAAAAAGGAGTTCGAAGTTATCGCTTCACGAAGATATTTTTTATATATATTTTATCTATTATATAAAACAAAGTTTGTTTTTCACACATTAAATCTGTTCGTTAGTAAATCCGCGACAAATTTATTTCTCTTAATGAATCGACAGTTTTAATAATATTAGTCCCGTGAGAGAGAATTGTGTGCAGTAGGTAGTAGACTTTTTGTATGGTTTTCCAACACTGAAGTAAAAAAACACCAACCTTGCACCATAAATATTAATGCTATATTGATGAACTATACAAAATATTATCGCCATCGACAGTTGGATCTCATGTAGTCTACATACATACAACTAGTGTATAAAATATATGGAAAATAAATTCATAGAGATGAGGTAAATGAAGTAAATGTAATATTGTAATGATGACGCGTGCCACAACCATCCATAGTTCCATGATTAATAATTACCTACCGACATACTACATGGAGTACCTGTATGGTGGTAGGTAGTAAAAGCTAATAACCAATTTTCTCACACGAATGAAGTAGTTAGGTACTGTTCATCTTAGTCGGACCGTGTGCTGTGTGTGCATTGAATATAATAGTAGGTATGCAGTTAGGTCATTCAATACTAAATTTATCTTCAGTATTTCTATTGCTGTAACATGTTGTCTTTCTATTACTATAACACGCAGACATGTTGAACTTTAGTCTTATTAAATATTCTTTGTTTTTTTTTCTTACACTACTAAATTAATTAATAAGATAATAATTTAGGTAGGTATACATTTAATTGATGCTGGGCGTGACTATTTTATATTTTATATCACCAGTTTATTTGTCCAGACGTTGTTTTTGTACTTTAAATAAAATAAAATACAAATAACGTGTATCTAATAACAAAACTATTAATTATTATTTAATTTATTAGAGTTGTTTAATTGTCAAGTTACATCGAGCCGTCGTGTATTTATTGACAATTTATATTAAAAGCACTCAATTTTTTTTAAGAATATTCATTGTTTCGGCAATTACTTTGTTAATCCGTAATTAAACTTGGTGAAATGTTTATTTATTTATTTTATTTTTGGAAAATCGAGTACACAAATGCATATTTACTGTCGTAGGATAACAATGTAAAAAAATGTCGTAAGTCCCAACCAACCCAAGGAACTTGAACTCTTAAGTAAAAATGGTGAATTCAAAAAGATATTCTTCTTTTATAGTGACTGCGTAGGGGACACCGGCTACTAGAATGTGTATACATTGAACTCTCCTGAAACAGCGCACTACGTAGCGTTAGGGTGGGTCTGGGTGGGTTGGGGCGAGACTCTGTCTTCAAAGTAAAAGGTTAATCCGGATCTTGAAAAGACCCTTGAAAGAGGGTTTCAGGTAGAGAGATCCCCAGAATTCGGAAGCTCGTTCCACGGTCGAGTTGCTGATGTAATAAAACAGTTCAAGAACCGACCAGTCAGTGCATGTTGAAGGTTTATTGTGAATGGATGCTACAAGTGAGTGAAACGCGAGATCTATTGCGAATGGGAGGAGGGACCAGAGATGATTTTTTCTTGATTCATTTCTCCTATATGGCCAATTCGTTCAATTGAATTACTTATTTCACGTACCATACTAATGGGCATATCACATATTGAGTTTTTTATCAAAATCAATGAATACATATCTCTTGTAACATATTATAAAATATTATTTATTTATTCATTTATTAAGCTTCGTGTACAAGACTGTACACAATAGCGGGTTTATTGCCACAAGGCAATTTCTTCCAACCAACCAAAGCAACGTGAGGCCATATATAGTAAAGTGATAGATACATTAAATTTATAACAAACAGAAAGAAACACGTCACATTATTAAGAGTAAATTCACAGCAACAAAGGAAGGAAGGAAATAGAGGTTGAGGGAGGGGAGGGAGGATGGATATGGGGTGTCAGTTAAGAATTATTAGACAGGTAAAAGAGCTTTAGTTTACTTTTAAAAAAGTTGAATCGATTGAGACGTCGTAGTATCATTACATAAGGTGTTCCATAGTCTTGCTGATTGTACTTCAAAAGAGGAATTAGAGGAATATTAGGAATTTGGATTAACGATTGATACATGATTTATGCTGTAGAATTTCATTAATAAAAACGTAGGAGGGTTTTGGCGGATATGGGTGAAATTTTTTGGGTTCTATTATAAATATTAATAAACCCTCTCTTTCGCATTTTATTGTAAATCTCAAAAGTTATACAGCTTGCACAACAACAGGCGTATTTTTTTTTTTTTTTAATAAGGCACAGCCACCAATTTTTTGACTCGATTTGTATTTTGATTCGAATCGTAAATAGTCAGGGACCTATTCAAATACACATCAACAAAAAATCATCACAATCGATCCAGCCGTTTGAGAGTTCAGTGAAATACACACGTGCAAAAGAATTGGGTATAATATAAACTATCGAGATTTATTGTTCTACGATCTTCTGAATTCATTTCGCTTTATTTTATCATACTCAATGAAATCTAACGGTACAATTTTCATTGATATTTACTTAACTTATGAAAATATGAAAATGTTTAACAAGTCAGTATGATGTTGGTGCAATTTCTTTGTAAGACGTGCATGCGTGGACACGAGTCAATATTATTAACGGATGTGTTCCTCATTATCACTTACACGATAAACAATAATAACTTAGCATATTTACATACATACCCATCTTAACACTTAGTAATTTATGACAGTGTGACATGATAATGGAATAATTTCTTGTCTCGTGGTGTTTATTAAATGTTTAGATAATTTTCATATTCTCAAGCATCATGGAAATAAAAGTTTAATTGATGATCTACAACAGTATATATTTTTACTTTTAAACGGGATAAATTATTACAACAATAATTTTTCGAATTAAACAGAAATAGGTTTGCATATTACAAAAAAAAATTGTGCATTTTTTGTTAAAAATATTTTATCAATGTTTTTATTTGGTAAAAAAAAACAATTTAAAACTTAATTCAGTAGTAAAACATAAAATTGATACTAAATTTATTTTTGGTTAGTAAAACTGTATTTTTCATGTACCTATATATTCATTTAAACTGGCTTCATGTATCACATAAGATCCAATTGTCGATGTCGTTAGTATATATAAAGGAAGAATATGTACCAAACTATAAAAACTCAAATTCAAATTACTTTATATTTCAAGATATTGTGTTTTCCTATGCAAAAGATGTATGTCAGGATAGGATAGTGTAGAGATTTTCTTAACCCAAATAGGTCAACGCCTTGATGGTTTGTAGGTATGTATGTATGAAATTTTAAGTATCAAACTACGAGTCCCCGTAGATATTGTGTATTTTGCTATACAAATTGTATGAAATGATGTCACTGAATTCAATGTTTACAAAAAATATTGAAAAACGTTCGAGATGTACTGCTATGTGCATATTTTTATAGAAAATAAAATGACCTAATTGGGATGTTTCAGCGTATTTCGATATAATTAAAAATTTTGGAAAGATTAGTACAGAAATTTAGTTTTAGAGAAATGTAGAATTAAATAATAAAAATTCAAATGTTCACAACCACTAAAACGAAAATTCGAAATTCCGAAAGTAAAATTTTCTAGACCTTCTGAAATTTTGCGCTTTGGGCATCAAGCGGATAAGGGGGGCGGACACACACACATAAAATTTTCTACACTAAATTCTGATTTTATCCATATATAACATACATATATGCTGCGAAGCTTTTGAGTTGGTGTTTTTTGACTTCAAAATTGGATAAACCAAGGGTCCACTACTCCATATAATTCGCAAACGCGACTCCCATTCATCGGTATCGCTCTATGCTGAGCATCGTCAGAATCGTCAGAAAACATTTTAGAAAAAAAAAACAGTTGAATTCTCTTGAACAATTCGACAGTTGGAAAGATATTGGTTAGACGATTTTTGTAGGTTTTCAAAAAAAACGAAATTAAGTTATTCTCGATTTTACATTTTCACACATTGAATAAATTCCCACACTCGTATGTGAAATGTATTGGGTGAAAGACTTTACTAGTAATGGCGTGGTAATGTTATTGTGTTTATGACAGGCTATTGAAAATTTTTCCATTGGTTTGAAATATATTTCTTCTGAGTCATTCATAAACTGGCAGTTTGATGTTTGACCTCTTCATTCTTCATATTACCCGTGTCTACTCGACCGGGAAACGGTGAAATTATCTTATTCAGATATGAATTGGTGGCAGCTAGTGATACGGTTTAGTGAGCCAGACAAGAAGCGAGTCTATTGCCAAATGGAGATTTCTTGCAATCAGTAACCAGTGTATCCAGAAAATTTGGTTGTTTTGCTTGATTATTCTGTAGGGCATCGAACCCTGGACACCTGCACGGCAGCCAAACGGCTTTCAACTTATGCAACGGTGGTTGACATAGGCAGGGAATACAACATATTTCCATTTTCATATTAAGTTTATGAAGCAAACGTTTTTATTTACATATTTTTGTCGATCAAGTTGTACGTGATCTTTTTCTTCTTCATGTATCTTTTCGAGTCCCCCCCGATGTAGATCATCACTTGGGAGAAACTCTCCCTGTCATGTGCTGTGTGGAACAGGTCCTCTACACGCCTCATTCCCGTCCATTTTCGAATGTTTCGCAACCAGCCCCCCTAGACAACATGCCATTTAAGCTAAGCGTTATATCGCTAAGCGATAGTAAATGTATGGAATTGGTGGCTATGACATCACGTGACAGCCACCAATTTCATACATTTCTATCGCTTAGCGATATAACGCTTAGCTTTAATGACATGTTGTCTAGGGGGGCAGGATAGCTACTTCCTGCGGACCCTTCATGGCCCTCAATCTTCCCCTTTATGATCAAATGAAGCATGGAGTGTTTCTTTCTTCTCATCGTAACCAAAATACAAAGTCTAACGCATGTTGAAAAGTTAAAATTCCATTTACTTTTAATTTTTGTTTTTTTTAATAATTTTGAGAATTGATAATACATAATTTGAATAACAGATTTTTAATTATCTCAATAGAGACGAAGTTGGAATATTTATTGTAGGAGAACCGGGAAATCAAGGCACCTACAGGGCTTACGACCTGTCATCGGCTGGTTTACGTAATCACTTTATGCGCTTGCGCTACTTTCACCAATTATGCCTTTTTTAATGAGATCCCTATCAATTCAATTTTGAAAGTTCTATATATTGTAATACTGAAATTCTTTTTGCTTGAAAATAAGGAATTTTTTACTACAGCCAGCTATGGGTGAAATTATGAACAACAATCTTATTATTTCTTATTTATTTTGTTGTAACGCCATCCATTGAGAGAATTGTTTTTTTGTAAATAATAAAAGCTACAATTCTTATATTTGAGGTGACAATGCATTTTTCGCATAGAAGTCACCCCTGAATTGCGCCAGACTTATAAGGTCATTTTTATCTTATTAACCTACTTGTATCAATGTGTAAGTAATCGAATATTTTTATTATTACATATGCGCAAACATTGGATTTTTTTTCCCTGTCGGGAGTCAAAGATATTTTTTAACAGATTTTTAATTATCTCAATAGAGACGAAGTTGGAATATTTATTGTAGGAGAACCGGGAAATCAAGGCACCTACAGGGCTTACGACCTGTCATTCTGTGTAGGAAAAAAGGACCTACCTCCATACTATCCTATCTTGACATACATACCTACATGTGTTGTATAGAAAACAAAATATCTTAAAATATTCAATAATTTGTATTTATGGGTTAAATAGTTTGGTACATATTCTTCAACTATACATACTATCGCTATCGACAGTTGGATCTCATGTGTTACATGCAACTAGTTTCTTAATCATTTTTCTTTCATATACCAACTCAGTTTTTCACAATTTCTCTTCAATTGTTTATCAAGCTTTTTGAATAATATTTATCTTATATCGAAAATTAAAATACAGCTTATCGCTGAGTTAACGGCTCATTATCGCAGTCGATAATTTTTCTCTTAAATTAAAGTCTGCAATAAAATAAAATGTAATTACTTAATTAAGGTGTACGGTGTTATTTTCACGTGTGAAGCATTATATATTAACTGTACGTACAGTACGAATCACTTGGAATGATTTGTTGATACATGATAGTTGAAACTAAATACACAGTACCTATTAATGTCGGAAAACTTCTCAAAATATATTTTTTTGACTTTCGGTAAGCGTATTTCCGATCATGCGATCAATTTTATTTTATTTTTAAATTTCTTCTGGCCAACTACAGGTACTATGTCAAATATTTATTATCAAGTATTATTATAACACCCAATATCAAGTTGTCACATTCCGGAGACTTCTGCTTACAAATCAAGACTGATATCTATACAATTTATTTAATTTTTCAGTGGAAAATTTATTCGTGGTAGAGCTTTATGAAAAACAAGTAAAAATTTGTTTGTTTGAATAAAACAATTTGTTTTAAGTCCCACAGTAATTATTTATTGACAATGATTAGTATTGGTGACTTTGAGATCATATTTTTACTAATAGTAAAATTTTTATTTAATTCTGCCACGAATCACCTTTGAAGTAAACTTTTTGGCATATTTAAAACATTTTTTTACTATAAAACACTTCAATTTAACAGAATTATTTTATTTTATTATGGTATTTTATACTTAGTAGATACAATGTGAATTATAATAAATAACTAAAGAAATTTATAGAAATAAACTTGCATTTATAAATATTCAAATATGTCTCCTGTGAAATATAATATGTACACTGCTAGCCCTAGAACAGGTATACCTAGCTGGGCAGAAATTATCTATTTTTAATGACGATTATGTAAATGGTGTGATAAATAAATAAATAAAATAAAATAAATTTATTCACACCATCACGGCAATGTGGGGTAACCAGCGACAGGTGTGTGAGTGTGAATTATCATACAAAGCACGACACATGCGTGTAACAGCAATATCGTCTTACCTAAAAGGCATCATTCAGATGGGCGGTGGACCTCATGGCTGTACTATGTTAAATAAATAAATAATAAACACTTTCTTGCCCCCTGCCCAAGTGACGAGTTTATTGCTATTTGGCAATTACTTCCAACTAACTCATTACTGTTTTCCAGCCCAGAGAAGCAAGGATTGCGTCAGAAATTATTTAAAAAAAAATGTCCTCTGCTGGGGATCGTACCCAGGACGCCCGCACAGAAACCAAACGGTGCTGTGCCACGGCATGTGTGTTTGTTATAATGCCAATTGTATTTTCGGTAATATTTAAATTTAACAGATTACAAAAGATGAAAAATATTGATGAAGTTGGACAATATCAGTGTCGTCAAAATTGACTTGGCTATTTAATCGACTATCTCAGTGAACAAATAACACTTAGAAACAAACATACATCCGCAAGTTAGTGATGTGTTGAATTGAATGAGGGTTACACTACCAGCTATGCGTTCGTGTTTGTTCGTTAAAGAGAAACCATTTACATCTCTTGGCTTCTGCCATGTTTACTCATCTTTTAATGACTGTAAATACGGAAAACAATCAGCCACCAGAAGTGTGCGAACAATGGTCTTTGAATTTCTTCGTTTTACAACCTGTTTGCATGTCTCATCTACAAGAGAAGAAATCATCTTTGAATTGAATAACATACGAGATTTTCTTTTGGTAATGCTACTGCTTGAAGCAGTCAAACGAAAAACAAAGAGTTTATTTAACCAAAGAGTTAAGTAAACAAAGAAAAAAAAATACATTGTGATATTTATATTTGTCACCTAAATTAGGTACTAGTATCTCAAAATGAAAACATTTAAAAAAAACCATAAACAAAGTATGGATACATAGCTTCAAGGGTTTAGCTAATTCCGAAAACTGACAAATAATATAACAATCACGCGAGAATTGAATTGATTTTAAAGCATCAATATATCATTTGTGTGTTTGGTATCTATCAAAATATTATATTGGTTAACAATATTTATATCCAATATTACGGTTTGTGTGTTGTTTACATATCGTAATAATGGTAATATCGTGCGGTTAGGGGAACCTCAGATAGTTTCCGGCCGAACCAACGACCAATCGATCAAATATAAACTACATACCCATCAATTCACAGAAGACCAATCGATAAATTGAAACCGAACAATCATTTCTGTGAATTATTACTGTCGAGTTTTACCTACATACTATACAGACCGCGTTCAACATACGTTGAATTATTATTATTTATATTATAAGTATATTTACGGACTATATAAAATTTTATTGTCGGTTTTCCCATTCATATTTTGATTACTGAATGTACCCATAGATGCATATGAATTATATATAATCAGTTCTAAATTCATTCATAGGAACTGTAACTTTTAGGTTCATTTTATTTTGGTTTAACTGTGCCGAGATAAGACGTTAATGCTCTCGCATCGAACTATACAATTATTCACTGTGTTTGTTTATTACAATTATTTATACATTACACGATCTTAAAAAGTTCTCAACTTTATCTTAAAAATGTAGATAAAGTTAAGTTAACTCGATCACAACCTTACCTTAGTATTAATCTTAATATATGTTGTACTACGCCTCATATTTTATTAAAAATATAAGATAAACATTGAAAATCATTATCAAAAAGTAAAGAAATATTTTTCTATATTAATACCCAAACTATCTAAATTATTTTTTCAAAACGATTTGATAAGAAATAATGATGGTATATAAAATTGAAAAATAGGTACGTTGGCAGCAGTCCCCCCTTAATAGAATTCGTCGGTTTGGTTATTGTGTATCTGTTTGATTTTTAATTCGATTCTATTAAGCACTATATGGACACTTAATTAAAACTTGTACAAAAACAGACCCTCAAATATAATGTATAATTTGCTGGTTTGCATATTTTTATAATGTTGAATTTAAAGGGAAAGAATAGAATAGAAATTCAATTATGTATAAAGATTATAGATAGGCTTTTCTTTTTTTGCCAAGTTTACGTAATTTAATGCGAAATGACTTTGTGGCTCCATCATTAATAAATAATAACAACAAAATTACTTAATTTCACATTTTATCAATAATTATACCCTTTTCACCAAACTAACATTTCAAATTATTATTCTTGTTGTCATCAATTGCAGTATGTTCGTACCAAAAGATCATTCCGAGGATTTACATAAACGAGGATTTTTTGCCGTTTCTTGTAAATTAATCTACCAATTATTTATATAACTCAAATTTAAAAAGAATAATTTAATTATTTATACATAGATAAATTATAAAACACAATTCAAAATGATTGTTTATTATATTATAAACAAATTCGTTCTAATGAAATTTATTTGATTGTTGACGCATTTTGTGCAAGGAACATCGTCAGAATAAAGTCGCACAATCATATCGTCACATCGTCATAAATAAAGGTACATCGCCATTATCCTGACGATGTGCCATGCACGAAACACGTCAATAATTTATTTGATTGTTGACGCGTACGGCAAGGCACATAGAATAAAGTCTCACAATCACATCGTAAGATCGTCATCAATAAAGGCACATCGTCATTATTCTGACGATGTGCCATGCACGAAACGCGTCAATAATCGAGTTAATTTCAATAGAACAAATACCAAGTATTTTTTATTTATATATTTATATTTGTAATATATACCACATCAGAACAGACCTGGCCTAGTAAGGTGGTACAAATCAACCAAATTTATTTGTTATTTTGTTTAGTTAAAATAATGTAATTTTTGGAATTTATATAAAAAAATCTACATACAATGGAGTTCTATCGAGAATTCTCGATGGACAAACTAAATTAAGAAACAAATTCATTAAAAAATAGTCTTAACACAACCGAATAACTCAAAATATAGCGATCTCATAAATCGCTTTTCTCTGAAATTATTAAAGTAGTTGAAGAGATCCTGGACTTGACATTAAACCATTAGAATAATGTCTTTTCATCTGTTGTCTTGTCGTGTGTCTTATTTGTATTGTTTGGTGCTTTCTCTTCGTGCTTGGAATAGTCAAATACCATGGCAGAGTGCAGATACATGACCATGAAAGAAAAGTCTCCATTATTTAATCTATGCATCAGATGAATCTACGTTTGTTGTTTGTTTATGCATTTAACTGTTATGTACCTACTGGTGTGAACACATCGCTATACATATCCTGGTGACATTTAATTGACCCAATTCAAAATATATCGGAATATTTTTTTGAACATATAATTACATATATTCACTTTGTTGAAACCACGAATAAGTTATTTGTAGTGATGAGCAAAAGTCCTGCAGTATTGGTCTTGCAACACCATATGCGTCGGTGCAAGACCAAGACCAGGCTATGACACGATCTTACCTTGTCTTGAGCTTAAAAATGTATGAATCAATACTCGATTATAATCTAATCTTAATTTACATTCAATCGTTAATGTGTTTTTTTGACATATTTTATTGTAATTAATGAAAAATATTTTTTAAGACCTGCAAAACTTGTAAGACCATTACTAAGACTCAGTATGCAAGACCAAGACTCGATCGATTATGCAATACCAAGACCAGCCCTGTTTTATTGAATTTTGTCATGGTCTTGTATTTGCTCATCACTACTTATTTGATACGACCGTTGTCTTTGTAGATTTTTCTATTTATTATTTTAATGTGTCTAAAGCACCTCTAGACATGAACTTTAATTCTGATAAATGATATGTCGTTATGTTACTCTTACATTTCTATTCAAATATATCTTGGATGAGGTGGAATATATAAAACCAACTTAAAACCACTTGAAATAACCCAGAAACTTATCATAAAAATAATTAAAAAAAAACAATATAATTCTCATCTAGTGAATCATTTAAACAATTTCGTGTGCTTAGGCTGAATACTTTATATAAAAAATAGCTTTATTGACAATATTTAAAAAACATAACTACGAAATCCTTGAAATTAACACTAGAACAAGATCAAGAAATAACATACCTATCCCTCACCTCAATACATCTGCAGCACGGTACCTTTTTGTATACTTGGGCATAAAATGTTTCAGTGACCTTCCAAATGAATTGAGGAAAACTAGGGATTATACATTATTTAAGAAATCAGTAATAAAATATATAAATAATTATATCCACATTCAATGATATATTAATATAAGTGATAAGAGCAAGTTTTTTTCTACTGAGTGTTGGTAAATTGATTTTATTGTGATTTAATGTGTTATAGCGGTTTTTGAATCGTGGGAGAGGTGACGGTGGACAGAGTGTGTGATTTTGCGAGGGGCGGCCGGCTTTTGTCGGTTTGTATGCATGCAAACGTGTGCTTCACTGATGAGCGTTGGCTTTCTGTTGCGAAATCTGACGCCTGTTTACTTCGACTTCACCCAGAAACGAATGAACATAATGACTACGCAAAATAAAAGATTTTTTTTTTTTTTTTAAAATGGAGCGAAATTTTTCTACTTGTATCTGACGCCACATTATGTCAAAAGATAAAAACTTATTACAGTTATAATAATTATAATCATCCTACATATTTTCTACAAAAATACAAAGTATGTGTGTTATGTGTTATCCTTCATATTATATTGAGAATACCTATTATAACATAACGTGATACAGTAAGTAAAAGCTATATTAATTAATTGATTTGTTTGCGATAAAAAAGCTCTACAGTAATGCGAAATGCCATTATTTCAGCGCAATGAATTATTTTATTTTTAAATCGCCTTCGATTCCTTGAAATATTAAGAGCTCGCCAGAATTGCACATCTACTTTGCTCCTATTTTAATGGACATAGCGAATAGTTCACGCATTTTAATCTTATTTTAACACTCGAGTTATTGCAGTTAGTGGCGATCCATCAGCCTCGTTGAATTCTTAATTACCTCAATGTGGATATATTTCAGTCCAAGTATCAACATAAAATACCAGAATAGTAGTAATTAAGAATTCCCATCGAGGATTTATATTGTTTTAGTGTTCGCAGAACTAACGCGATCTTCGATAGTTGCAAACATTCCTGTATTTAAAAGGAAATACACTTTTTATAATTTATCCATGCGTTCTATCAAATAATGCGTAGGTATCTTATCATTCCAGAGATTTTTTACCCGATACTTTGTCTAGTTGATAATGGATATGTATATCTTATAAATAGTTACTTATGTCATGTTTCAAATATGGTTTTATTACGCATGTATATACTTACTTTTTCTTATTTAACTTTGTAATATTTTGTTCACTGTTCACTAACGTCAGTAAGACTCCTCTTGTAAATGAATTATAGGGCCTACTAGTTGAAGTGTCCAGAATGAACTGAGGACAAGATAGAAAAAAAGATTTCTGATTTATATACATACATACCATTACGCCATGTACCTCACAGGGTAGGTAGAGAGAATCAAACGCCATTTATTTCTATCTTGACACACATTCATCGCCTCGTCGATATTTATACATCGTCTTATAGATGTTCGTCTGTTGTTCATGATTCTGACATTTACGTCTTTTAAAATACCATTCACATGGACGTGCCATACCTTCCTGGGGCGGCACCGACTTCTCATTCAATTTCTGTCCGCAATGTATATTTTCTTTGTCAGGCGTTTCTCAATCATTCTCCCCATGTGGCCAAACCATTTCAATGGCATTTCAACTTTCATTCTATTAATGACATATTTCTTTTTCTTACATTATTTATTTATGTCCTCTTTTCTGACCCTGTCATACATCGTTTTATTACAAATTCTTCTTAGTTATCTCATTTCAACTGCATTTTTTCTGCTTTCATGCGACTTCTGCCATGTCCAGGTTTCACTTGCATACGTCAAGGTTGGCACTAAGATAGCGTTATGAATGGCAACTTAAGCATCCTTTGATATGTTGATTTGTTCTACAAATATTGATTTCATTTGACAAGGCAATATTTTTTTTTATAAAAAATGAATATGTCCTTGTTAAACAAGTACATTCCTATGTTCCCTAAAATAAGCATAAATGCTTGTGCTATAGGTGAACGAAGTCGGTCGAGGCAGGACTCGATCTCGCGACCACTGGATTACTAACCCAGCACGCTAACCGCTTTGCCATCGACCCATCTATATCATCATTTCGGCTGATCGGGCTCTTATCAGCTAATAAATATACAATTGTTTTTATATACTATAAATAATAGGTTACCTTTATACAACTATCTGGTCCTTATAAGCCAAAATGAACATCCTATGAAAGTAAATAAATATATGTGCAACAAATCAGATTTTTGATTAAATATGTAAGTAACACACTAAGTCAATACTACTAAAATAGCAGATCAACGAATGAGATGGAACATATTTCTAATAATAAATATCCCATTACATAAAACTGACTGATGATCACCTCACTGCTTGCCGTTTTACAACTTGTATACAAATTATACTATTGTTAGTGACTTTGTTTACGACACTTAAACGGCATGTTTCTGTCAACGCATATTATAAATTAAGTCTTTTACGATGATCCGTCGTCAGTGCTAACATGACAACCTGCACACAAACAAACTTCGCACAAAAGTAACATTGCATTGTGCGGTGCGTTAAACTATATAATCACCAAACATATTACGAAGTAAATAATATATGCTTTATTCTGTTTATTTTTATATATAAATTAAATTAAAAAATGGAAAAATTAACGCCATATTTGCAAATAAATGTTCTTTATAATTTTGAAGTTCACACTTACCCAACGAGAAGTCGACGGGGCTTCGTTGCCTCAAACATTATGATGTATGTATTATGATGTATATAAAGAAAATTAGGATTTTCTAAGAAACTAAATTTATTATTGATAAGTTCTTGCTAAAAGTTACTTATTAATGCTTATAAAATATATTGTGCTATGTTATAAAGTGATAATATATTGTTGCCATTTCGTACTGTGCTCATTTTGCGCAGTTGTTGTGTGCACAGCTTTCACTTGAATTGTTGTCTAGTAGCCTCTGTAATCATATGCTTTTTAACGGCATGCGAATAATCATTATTATTTTGTATTTAAATCTACGTTGTTAGTTTAATATTGTTGTTAGCTTAAAAATTATGATAAATTTATTGGTTCTAAAGTAAATTGTAACAGGAAACATTAATAAGTTTGATTGGGTGCAAATGGAGGTTATATTTAGATATTATCGCTTATTATTATTACTTTTTATTTTTAAATGTCATCGAATATTATTTTAATTCGTCTAGATACAATGGTAAGTAGATTAATAATAATCCAGATAAAAACTTAAAACTAGATTCAAACACAAGCTGCTTCACTAGGTTAAAAACCTATTTAGAAGCAGTTTATAATTTAATAAATGATTTTAGTACGCGTATGTACGTCATTAAGTTAACATATAGTATTTTATTGATTAAAGTTTTGTCTGTATTTTTTAACCATTTCTCAATTCCGTTTTGAAATGCATTTATACTTTTAGTTTTTTTTTCAAATCTAATTGGAGTAAATTGAAAACCTTGACTCCCAAGAATTGAAATGTCCTAGTCCAAAGGTAGATTTAGTTCTAGATATCAGTATGTTAGCTTGTCTAGTCTGTCTAATATGTCGTGTAGTTTAGGTTGATAGAAAACTGTTGAGGTGTTTATATATGTATGTAGACGCAAGTGTTTTTCGCATATAGCTGTGGTATGTTTAGAACATAATTTTTTTGAATTGTTCAATTGAGGGGATAATCTTTGCTAACTTGACACAATTCCGCCTCCATTAGTAGCTACGCCATAAATAAAATAACAAATATATTAAAATAACATGAACTTGATTAAATTTAATGACAGATTATGTTTTGGGGGTATATGTAATTTTATTTTTTTATATCAGAAGGATTGTATTGCAAAGGTGCGTGTTCAAAAGGATTATATTTTAAAACATCTACCTCCCAATATGATGTTGCTTATATCAGTTCATTAAATAATTGATAATATATGTAAATTGTTTATAGCGATGAAAGGTTTCAAATGAAGCTACTTACACGATCAACACTGGTATAGGTACTCGAATAAAACATATACAATAAAAATAATAAGTTATTTAATTTGTGATGTCGTGGGTCGGAACTAATAAATTGAGATTAAACGCGACTCTACTCTGTTAAACTATCAACGCATGAATGGAGATCTGTATATTGGCTTGCTTCAACAGCAGTGAGCTGTGGTTCATTGATCTTCGTTAATCATCGTGAATATTCGAAAATCATCGAGGATATACATACATTTTGCAGCTCGCTAACAAGGCGCAGCTATACACTCATTGAAATTTTAGGTGAATTTTACAAAATTCATAAATCGTCTCATACATCCTCTTTTAACGTTTTCTTCCTTCAGATTATTTTTTTATAGGTCGTGCCAATGTTTTTTCTGCCAGCATCTCAATCTTTTTCCTTTTCTTAAGATGATAGTGCTGATTTTCATTTCGCCATCAATACGTACATGTTGTCAGTTTGAAATACCTCAAATTCTTTTGTTTTTTTTTTTAGATATCTTCTTGCGGAGGAGAATTGTGGCCCTTGGAGAGGCCAGAAGGAATGCCGGTCATACAGTCTTTGGAAGTAATGTGTGGAAAAGATCACATGGACGTCCATCTCTCATTTTCACATCCCTTCGAGGGCATTGTGTCTTCAAAAGGTAAAATCGACCAGTGGTATTTTTAAATTAAACTATCGGGCTGTTTGCCCTTCAACAGTGCCTTCCAACCAGACAGATGGTTTCTGTAAAAACGTTATTTAATGGTTTTGTACTTGATGAGTTATTTTGATACCTTATATATTTTACACTTTTTTTCTTTAACTTTATTTGCTGTCTGTCTGTACTGGAATTTTACAATCGATTTTTAATTATTTTTTTCTGACCAGTTAAACTCTGAGAATTACAGGATTTGTGTATTTCCGATGACAATGCATGTTAAAACCGTTGATTCATTTGATATTCTTGATAAAACTATTTTTTTATGTTGTACAAAGTAAACAAAGCTATGCGTTTTTGGCTGAGCGTTAATTTGTTTTTTATTCGGTTAGATGAAACAAAAATGTTTTTCCGTGTTTAAATTTTTTCAATGCAAAACAAGTTAAAATCATAATATTAATGTATTACCGATGACAATACATGTTAAAACAGTATTCAGCTTCATGCCATTGATATTTTGATCAAAAAATGAACAATATTGTATTTTTTTTCTTTTTTTTTAAATGATTATGTCCTTGTTAAACAAGTACATATATGTACATCTTCCTACATTGTCTAAAATAAGCATACATGCTTGTGCTATATTGCTTGTGTAATATATATTTATATCGTTATTAGACTGAATTTGAAATTTTTTTGCTGTATTTTTTTATATACATATTTGTTGGCGTATTTGCGTGTTTTTGAAATAATTAAGTTAATGTAACAGAAGAGCGTGTATGGGACGATGCATCGATGTAAATGATGCGAGAATGTATGTCAAGAGAGAGAATTCTGGCGATCGGTTCTCTCTGCCTACCCGAATAGGGAAATGGCGTGATGGTATGAAAACTAATAATAATAATAATAATAATAATGAACACTTCCTTGCTCCCTGCGCAAGTGGCGAGTTTATTGCCGTGTGGCAATTTCTTCCAACTATCCAGTGTTTCTAGCCCTGAAAAGCAATATTTACGTGAAAATGAATTTAAATAAATTTCTCCTCTGCTGGGAATCGAGCCCAGGACGCCCGCACAGAAACCGAATGGTTTATCAAGTGAATTATAATGAGAATTGCTTAACATTTTTTTTTTCATTTTTATTTGTATATTACGTAAACAATTTTGCCTCAATAACTATGTATAATTTTATTTACCAAGTAAATATACCTACACTTTTTTGTCTATAAAGTACTGCAATATTTTTTTTGTAAATGATCTGTATCTGTAGGATTATTTTTGAAAATTAGTTAGAATCTGGTATTCCAACTAGTTTCCAAAAAAAAAATACATTCGATATGCGTAAACTAAAAACTTAACGTAAACTTTTCTTGAAGAATTGTTTGCCTGAGATATCGGAACCTTTATCGATAATATTTAATAAATCTCTGCGCGAAGGTTGTTTCCCATCAGTGTGGAAACAAGCATGGATATCTCCAATACATAAAAACGGAGATCGTTGTGACGTTAAAAATTACCGACCAATATCAAAACTCCCAATAGTTAGCAAATTACTCGAAAAGATAATAATAAATCATATTAACCCAAAAATAAACCCATATATCAGTAATAGTCAACACGGATTCAGAACCAAAAGATCTGTTGAGACAAACCTACTTGAGTTTACCCATTATATAACACAATCGATGCATGAAGGAAAACAGGTTGACGCCTTCTATAGTGATTTCTCCAAAGCATTTGATAAACTTAATCATAACATTTTGTTGGAGAAACTATTTAAACTGGGAATCAGGGGTAACCTCCTAAGATGGTTTGAATCCTACATAAAAAATAGGTCTCAGGCGGTAACTGTATGCGGATACACATCATCATACTTACCTATTCATTCTGGAGTACCCCAGGGGTCCCATCTGGGACCACTCCTGTTCCTAATATATATAAACGACATGGGAAACTGTGTAAAAACCTCGAACTTATTACTATTTGCAGACGATGCTAAACTATATCGAAAAATCGAGTGTATCACTGATTGTATTGATCTTCAAAACGACATCGACGCACTAAAAGAGTACTGTCAGGTAAATCAACTGTTCCTGAATATCGACAAGTGTAACTTTATAACTTATACCAGAAACAAAAACAGGATAAACTTTGATTATAAATTAAATAGCTCGACTCTAGAACGTAAGCCCGAAATGAGGGACTTGGGAATTATATTAGACGAAAAATTAAATTTCATTAAACACTATGACAATATTACTTCCCGTGCTTACAAGACCCTAGGCTTTATATTTAGAAACACAAAGGATTTCCGGAATCCCAACTCGCTGGTAATACTGTTCAACTCGCTTATCCGAAGTCTTTTGGAATTTGCCTCTGCGGTCTGGAACCCGAGTTATACTGTCCACATTAATGCTATAGAGAGATTACAAAAAAAATGCATAAAACAATACAATTTCAGAAACCGTCGGTATTTCCGGCATTATGATCAAGCACTTACACATTATAAAATAAAATCACTGGAAGACCGAAGGATAGTTATTGATCTGGTCTACTTGTACAAAATTTTAAATAATATAGTCGATAGTAGTGCACTCCTGAGTGCAATCCGTTTCCACTGTCCATCTAGAAGCAACAGAAATAAAACACTATTTTATATCGAGTCCTGTAGAACAAACTATATATTAAACACATTTGTCAATAGAGCGTGTATTAGTTTCAATAATAACTGTATGACCAATACGATAGACCTGTTTTCATCAAACATTGCATCCTATAAAAAAGAACTGTTAAAATCAATAAATGGATATATAGTCTAATTAAGATGCCTATATTCTTGTGAAAAATCTAAATATATACTATAGAAAAATTATGGAAAAGTATATATAAAACCTAACAAGTAAAATGTTATGGCACTGAAATAATATATTATAAACAATAAATTCATTGAACTGTAAACATAAGCGAATGAAATCACAATTTGAAATAATCTGCGAGTTGACAAATATTTTTAATAACGTATTTTAAGATATTTATAAAAAAAGATGACAAATGAACAGTACGTAAATGTTTTACCCTAGATAAAAAAATGTACATAAAATATTTGTATGTTATGTACTTTTATTTGTCTCTATTTGTTGCTAAAAATAAGGAAATAGATATCATCTCCATCTCCATTATCACTTGAAATATTCTTTTTTCGTATTTATTGAGAATTTTTACCGAATAAACAATATAAAATGTAACTAATAACTAGGAAATACTGTAATTGGCGATATAAATAAGAAAATTATTTACTGTATACCTATAAATGTTTGTAAACAGCTGTTGTATTTCTTAATAAAACAAAATAAAATAAAAAAAAAAATAAAAAAAAAAAAAAAAATAAAACAATAATCTAGTATAAAAAATAAGATGAACCTAGTATTGCCTCCAGCTAGTTTTAATTCTAATCTTGTATCAAAATTGATCTATTTGGAAGCTTTCTGCTGGTATCATCACACCCTGAATAATTTAATTGGATACCCGTGTGCCTTATCGATAGCTGGATATACATTAGGTAATGCAGACACCTTTGTACATACCGACACATACAATTGACCTAACCAGATAACAATTTACACACTTAAAATACCGTTAGAGTAAGTACATACATACCTAAGCTATTGTAAGATTTATACTTCTTTATAACAAGAATTTATATTTTTGATGACGTTCGATGACTCGAAATCGTTTAAGGGCACTAGTACTAAATTGTTGTATGAACGAAACACTACATTTTTAACTGATTTATTTAAGGTGGTAATATTGTAAAGTTATTATAAGTTATTTTTATTCATTTGCGGTTTGCGGACACCGGCTTAGAATAGTGCTTCCACTATTTTCTATTATCATCGTTTAAGGGTGTCCCGTCAGAGCCGGGTAATCGAAATACTATTGTTTGATGACTCGAGATCGTTCTAAGGGCACTAGTAGGTACTAAATTGTCGGATGAAATATTTAATTTTGGAGTAAAAAATTTTAGGGATACTTATATTTAAACTTTTATTTTATTTGTGGTTTTCCAGGCTGCTTTTATGGTTAAGTGAGCTTATTACACGATATTTGATGTGATTATCTTGTATTTGATTTCATTGAAATCATTGTAATAATTGTGATTTTCGACTGTTCTCTTAGTTGATTAATTAATTTATATTTATTTTCTGATTTTGTCTCCTTAATCTGCTTATTTTTGTAAAGGTATTTTTATCACTACATACTTTTTTTGCTACAACTGTATTGAATATTAATTATTCTGAATTCTTCTTCTTCTTCTTCAGCCTATTTCCGTCCACTCCTGAACGAAGGCCTCCTCCATTTGACTCCACGTCGTCCTGTCCTGTGCAGTTTGCATCCAGGATGTGCCAGCATATCTTGTTATATCGTCCCTCCACCGCAGATGCGGCCGCCCCACTCCTCTCTTTGTCATACGAGGTCTCCAAGTCAGCACTCTCTTAGTCCACTTCTCGTCCGAGCTTCTGGCTACGTGTCCCGCCCATTTCCATTACAGAGTCGCCACACGGTGGATTATATCTGTTACTTTTGTTCTTTCTCTCACCGTTTCGTTTCTTACCTTGTGACAGACCCAGCATGGATCTTTCCATAGCTCTTTGAGTGACTCGCAGTTTCTCGGCACTCAGTTTAGAGAGAGTTACTGTTTCTAGGCCATATGTAGCAACCGGCAGCACACACGCTTCATATACTTTCCTTTTCAAGTTTATGGGTGTTTTCCGATTTTTCAATATATATATATCCCATTTTTCCGAAGGCAGCCCAACTTAGTCCAATACTTCTTTTGATTTCAGCCGTCTGGTTTTCTTTATCCAGTCTAATGCTGTGATCCAGGTATATATAATTTTGAACATCTTCTATGTTGCTGCCTTCAACCCTAATCTGAATGTCGTTTGTGCCCATTACTTTTGTTTTTCCAGGTTCATACATAGTCCCACATTTTTGGAGACCTCATTTAACTCTAGCAGCATTTCTGCCAGCTCTTGGGGGTTGTTGCTAAACAGGACAATATCGTCAGCAAATCTTAGATGGCTTAGTTTTTTCCCATCAATGCGGACACCTTTGTTTTCCCAATTCCAATGCCAATGTGAACAGTTTTGGGGATATTGTATCACCCTGTCGGGTTCCTCTTTTAACTTCAATTTTATCTGTTGACCAGTCCTTATTAAATTTAACCTGTATCGTTGCATTTTTGTGCAAGTTTTTTTATTAGCGTTGTATACCTAGAGTCTATTCTTGCTTGATCCATCCTTGCCAGTATGGCCCATGTTTCAATGGAGTCAAAAGCTTTCTGGTAATCGACAAACCCTAAGCACAGTGGGACATTATACTCAGTACACTTCTCTATCAGCAAACGTATAGTATGAATATGGTCAATAGTGCTGTAGATTTTCCGGAATCCTGCTTGTTCTACTTATTCTGAATTAATTAATATTTATCTACTGTTCTTTATTCCAACTTGTATTTATTACTTATTGGGTTTTCAAATTAAAGTACGAATGCTTGTTTTATGGAATTATTGTTTTTTTTCTATTCCTCTTAAACTGTTCTTCTTTTGTAAAAGTTCAATGGAGTTTTTGTATTTTTTTTATAATATTTGAATTTTTTTAAGCTTTTTGAAATATATAGATAGCCTGCGACATACATATTCTTGTACTTGCCATGTATTGTTGCTGGCGACTGCGAGTGTAATATTTGATAGGACCGCTGACGGTCTGTTTTTTTGTGTATATCTATTGATCTATGTGTATATATCTTTTATATCTATAAGTGCTTTACTTTATTTTCTTTTTTCTTTTTATATTATTATCTAATGTTATTATCAAAATAAATTTGTCTATATTTTAATTGGTATTCCAACAGACAGGCTGTACCTTGTTGGATTGTTGTGTGCACGGTTGCTTTGTAATGATTGATATTATGTTAATGTGTATTGTGTATTAACCGTGCACAAAATCTAAAATAAATAAAATAAAAAATAAAAAAAATTGGGCCTAGTTTGTGAGACAATCAATTGGGGCCCTGCAATTTAGAGCAAATTTGTGAGGCAATCAAACTTACAAATTTGTCTTTCAATTATAATTTTTTTATCAAGTACACGTTAATATTCAATTGCATTAAAAAGTGTGAATATTTATTGTATTTGAGGCACTATTGTTTTATTGCGTTCAATTTGTGTTTGTATTTAAAAATCGTTATTCCTGTGTATGTAAGATAAAAAGGAAAGAAAATTGCGTAGTAAAATGTATTGATTCACAATACTTTCTTAGAAATATGCCATAATGTTGCTGCGTATGAAAAAACTAAGACCTTTTATTTTTTTTTAAATTAGAATTCTTTCAAAATTAAACAATTTTATTTTCTCACACAATATAATGATAGATTAAAATCTATTTGAAATCAATATGATGATATAATGTTATGGCCTATGTGATAAAAACCTGCATTTTTTATATATTTATATAAGTCATTACCCCATATTCATCTCGATCAATGGGGCACTTTAAAAATCGATACGCTGCTTAAGGCGTGTAATAAATCCGCTAAATAGAGGCCCTTATAATGTAGTATTTCCTTTATTTTTATTTATTAATGGTATTTTAATTTATGAATATAAATAGGCATAGTAAATTTATTCATGTTTCGAATCGCTAATGTGTTGTAGACACTAACAAGATTTTAATATTCTGTCCTGAGGTAATTGCATTATTCAGTATTATAAGCGGGTTATCGCAGCAGTTGGAATAATTATTAAATCATGCAAATATGTATATATTATCACGTTGTGTTTCTAACGGGGTAGGTATAGAGATCTAGTGTCAAAGAATTTGTAATATTTATCTTTAAACTCTCTACAGAAAGTTATCAATAATTAAAGTTTTGTGTCAGATAATAAATAATATTCATTTATCTTATCGCAGGTACATATAAATTTCTGTTATAACATCCTAGCTGAGATATAACTTTAAAATTTAAAATAACTTTGTACCTCACTAAACAATGATCCGCAATTAAGTCTTACTATGTTTTATATACCTAGTTGTTTTATATGTATATCTGTCCAATTAGAAATCGCCATTACTAACTTTTTCCAACCAACCAGAAAATATTCTATATAAATGTATTTTTTACAAAATACAATATTTTTTATATAATCGAAAAATCATTTTTAATCTTTATAAATATTCACAAACCTTAGAATAATAGTTTTAATTTCAACTGGTAGGTACATTATAATCTATAATTTAATAAAAATATGTTTCCAGTTTCTGAACTTAACATACTACATACAATATATTATTTTGAATTCTACTTTGATACACATCCTGATTATTTATAATCACACATGAGAAATTGATTCAGAATTTTTATTGTGATTTTCGTAAATAACACATTTTGTTTTTATTTTCTAGGTCAACATGGTGATCCCAGATGTGTGTATGTTCCTCCCTCAACGGGACAAACTTTCTTTTCCTTCAGGATCGCCTATGCCAGATGTGGCACTAAACCAGGTGAGAAACTCCAAGTTATATCTCAAATTTTACCAGAAATAATTAATTAAACAGGATAAATTGTTGAAAAAACAACATTATTAATTTAATATTTTTCAAAAAAGCATAACAATATGATTGTGAGTGCAGAAAGTTGAGATTGTGTACATATTTAGTGTGGAACGGGAACAATCACCTGGTTCATAATTGCATATAATAGTCAATACAACTTGTAAACTGCTAGCCCTAGAACAGTATTTCCTAGTTGGGCATCAGTAATCTACTTATTGTTGTCATTATAAATATGGTGTGATAAAAGGTATGTAAATAAATATTCTCAAATTGTTTGTAAGGAAATAAATTGAAAATTATATTTGATTAAAACATGAAATATTCTATTGTACCAAGTACATATTTATACATCCTCATACAGTCCCTAAATTAAGCATAAATGCTTGTGCTATAAGTGAAAGAAATCGGTCTGAACTTGCGATCACTGGATTACAAACCCAGCGCGCTAAACGCTCTACCATCACCCATCTAAATTATTAGAATAGAATATATTAAAAAAACATATTATTAACATGAATATTACAGTAGGGAGTAAACCTATTAGCTACGTAATAAAATGAGCTGTAAAACTCTTCACAATTGAAATATTTCAAAAAATAATCAAATATCTCTAAAGCCACCTTTTCTAGTGACCATTACAATACTCATATTGTTTGTGAAAATTTGTTTAATAAAACTTATCAACAGTATTAAGAAAGTAAAAAGGAAATGTATTTTTATGTCAATGTTAATATTCCTTTAACCAGGTGTGTCACTGACTCATACCTTTTTACCGTGGTCAAACATTGTTTTCAATATTTTATGTTCATTTGTTTATATCGAAACGACGGTGAAATTTGGTCAAAAGGGTGTGTCGATGTATATGATTCATTCTTCGTTAACAAGTATCTATACTTTATTTCATTTTCGATACACAAAAATAAATTATGTAAAAAAGCACCAATTAGGTTGTTCAATTGATTGTTGTATAAAAATAAATGTTGACGGATGGGATGTTTTAACACAGTTTTTGAGCGAATAATCTATCATATTTTTATAATTTAATTTATGAATATAATGCTGTCGATTTTTGGTTTTTTAATACATGATTGTTTTAGTTAACTATTAGCTGAAAAATAATTTTGAAATTAATCTTAAAATAAAATTACAAGTCAATGTTTATTTTTAGTATAAATGCACCAATACTAATTTATCTTGTAATTAGAAAATAAGTTTTTTTTAAACTATACCTATATTTGTGAAAAAAGTAAGTAAAATGATAAATCTAAAAGATGACCAAAAACCCAAAATCATGAAGCAAATGCATAGCTTATTATGTTTAAAGTTGGAAGAAATTTCAATTTTACATATTGGCCTCTATCCTCTAAACACACAAATATTAAAACATGTAAATATTTCTTACATTTATTATCTCAAGTAAGGTTAAATACATTTTACTAAAGTAAGGTTAAATACATAAACGAATTAATAAATAATTTATGTATTAAAATATTTTTGAAATACGAGTTCAGTTGTGAGGCACCGGCTTAGAATAGTGCTTCCACTATTCCATTATTATTTTTGAGTGTCCCGTAAGAGCCGTGTAATCGAAAATACAACAGTCAACAATAACATCTCACATAGTTCAGCAATGAGGTTCACCACTCACTCTGAATGTAGTGCTTTTTTAGGTGAGACGAAACTGGTGTGTGGATACAACACGCATGTGTTTTGTTCCATTTTTATAAGGTGATGCACACCCGCACATCTGTTGCTGGTTACGCCACATTGTGGGATAAGCCGTGATGGTATGAATGAAAAAGAATACAACTTTATTTCAACGGATAAAATCCTCGTGAAATGGATTTCTACACCATAAATATTGTCAACATTGACTATATATATATATATATATATATATATATATATATATATATATATATATATATATATATATATATATATATATATATATATATATATATATATATATATATATATATATATATATATATATATATATATATATATATATATATATATATATATATATATATATATATATATATATATATATATATATATTTTAATGAATATGTCCTTGTTAAGCAAGTACATATACATCTTCCTACATTCCCTAAATTAGGCCTAAATGCTTGTGCTATAGGTGAACGAAATCAGTCGAGGCAGGATTCGAACTCGCGACCACTGGATTACTAGCCCATCTTAACATTATTATTAGAATATTTTTTTAAATTCCTTCATTCAAGTTTATTCGTTCTGTTCCATTCAATAACGGGTTTTAGGGTCAACCAGAATGGCATATAACTTTACGAGTATTTGAATAACAGAAAACGAACAAAGTATAATGTGTATTTGAAGAATTTAAATATTTTTTTATTGTTGGTCATCGAAATGGGTTTATTGACATCCACTCGTGAGGAAGATACTATTTTAAGTGATTTTTCTCATTTGGGTATAATGCACGTGACAATTGCCAACGTACGTTACGTGCGATGTACAAATCAATAAAAGACATCAATAAATAAAACTAAAGTATTATTTTGTATACAATGTTGAATCTGGGAATAAGAACCGCACTCACAGAAAGTACCTATATTAGGCCAAGTAGTAAATTTTGAACATCTCTTTCCCAGATCCCTCAACCTTCGTGGCTCAGTTGGTAAGATATCTGCTGCTGATCCAAAAGTCCTGGGTACGATTCCCGGTGGAGACACAGTTTTTAATTTTATTTTCATTCCGGATCTGTGAGACGATTACTTTCGTATGTCTGGCAACTAACTGGTGCTATGTCAAATATTAATTAAACACGCACCCAATAACAAGTTGCCACATTCTCGAGACTTACGATATTAAACGTCTCACAGATCCAGACTGAAAATACAAATATAACTGTATCTTCTCCGGGAATCGAACCCGGAACTCTTGGATCAGCAGTTAGATACCTATCCAACTGAGCAACGAAGTCCAACAATAATAATAATCATGTTTTCAGTTGTTAAGACGATTTAGATCAGTCAGTCAAATAATGGTGTCTCGGCATATTGTGCTTAGGTTTAGCATTTTTCACACTTAAAATCAATGACATTTTATATTTCATAGACACGTTATATGGTACAAAACGCTCTGCGAAAGTACTTTACGAGTATCGCCTAGAAAGAGACGGCGGTATACATTAAGTGAGAAAAGAGATGATAATACAACAAAAAATAAACAGAAATATTTTCTCTTTTGCTCCCGTGCAATTACATTATAAGTGACTGTTAAAATATCGATTAAAAATGCAGCATCTGGTTGATCTTTCACAGTTCTAGTGAAATTTTTAATTGATTCATATCTTTCACTTTTATGAATCAGTGCTTAAAACCGACTTTAAAGAGTAGTGACGTATCTTTCATTTTTATAAATCATTGCTTAAAACCGACTTTAAAGACTAGTGTTAATCTTTCATTTTTAAAATCATCGATTAGAACCGACTTTAAAGAGTAGTGACGTATCTTTCATTTTTATAAATCATTGCTTAAAACCGACTTTAAAGACTAGTGACGTATCTTTCATTTTCATAAATCATTGCTTAAAACCGACTTAAAAGAGTAGTGACGTATATTTCATTTTTATAAATCATTGCTTAAAACTGACTTTAAAGACTAGTGACGTATCTTTCATTTTTATAAATCATTGCTTAAAACCGACTTTAAAGACTAGTGACGTATCTTTCATTTTTATAAATCATTGCTTAAAACAGAATTTTTCGATAAAAAAGATATCAACGAATGGATACGTCTATCGGAAGAAGAAGACAAAATGTCTATTAAAAGATTCTAAAACACTGTATTTTTCATAAAAAAAGATTCAACGCACTATTGAATTAAAGTAGAGGTGTTTAATGACAATTATTGATTTTTTTTTATTTTCGGAGTAAAAGAACTCAATGCACGGTAAGACAGCGTACCACAATTTATAAAAATGGTCATTTTAAATACATATTATGAAGGTATGTAAAGAGTTACATTGGAAAAAATGTGTTTGAATTTGCAATGATTTTAGATTCGTGAGATAGTTTTATATTATTGATTTATGTTACCACGCAGATGAACCATGTATTGTAATATTATGTGGTTGGTATTATCAAAAAAATATTTGGTATTTTTTTTCGTACATTGGGTGATCATGTTAAGGTATATTTTCAAGCAGTTATTTATGTTCAAAGATTATTCAGCTTCTTTAAATCCATATAATTTGGGTGCGTTGATAAGAGAGCGCCAATGGTTCTCAAAACACAAATTATTGTTTGCTGTTTTGAAAAATAAAACATCTCTATGAACAATGATAAAAGAGTGTGGTGTCCTTAAAATTTATACCTTATTTTTATCGCTTATTATTTCTGAACAATCATCTTTTAATAACATGTCTACGTATGGGACACCAACTCTTAGGATTTGGGTCCATTATATTGGAGAGGGTTTGTAATCTGCTCAGGAAAGCATTAATTTGGATTTTAAAAAGAACCGGCTTGTAAGAAGGTGGAAACACAATTCGGAAGATCATTCCACAGCCGCGTTGCTGGATGTAAGTCGATTCATCGTATAGACTTCCATAAAAAACTACGCAAATATATTTCAAACTCTAACTCGACAGAAATTAAGAATAATATTTTTTTGCATAAGTTGAATTCAGTGCTTGAGCATAGTCTATTTGATCACTTTATGTGCTTGTGCATAGTCAACTTATCATGTCCGTGTTAAATAACGATTTTTCTAACACTATGATGATGACATCTGTTGCCCGTTATCAACATATATAAACTCCTAAGGGGGCATATAAACATAAACACCCCAATTTCGTATCAAATTCCTCAAATATGTTAAACAATGTGTTTCTAGAAAAAATAACATAGTTTTTTTCAAAATTTCTCTAGTGAATGTTTGTTTCAAAATTATAAAATTCATCCTTAAAAATATATTAAAAATATCCTTTTTTGTAGCATTTTTTTTAAATTACTCCAGAAAGTTGAGATTGTATACATATTTAGTGTGGAACGGGAAAAATCACCTGGTTCATAATTGCATATAATGGTCAATATAAATTGTAAACTGCTAGCCCTAGAACAGGATTTCCTAGTTGGGCAGCAGTAATCTACTTATTGTTGTCATTGTAAATATGGTGTGATAAATAAAATAAAAAAAAATAAAAAAACTGTGTGTCGTAGAGAAATAAATCTATTATGTGCTTGAAGAGTACATAAAATAAAAGTGAATGACCGAAGTTTTTTCATTTCAAGTCAGGTTTGTTCTTAAAATGCAAAAAATAAACAAATTTTGGGTTTCCGATAATTTAAATCACGTATAAACCTTCTTTAACGCACGCGATAGTTACCATAACTAACGCGTACCTTCATAGTGTATTAGGCGGTTTTGATATATCACGTTTTCAGTCACTAGATTTAGCTTTATAAGTCCTCTTAAGTGTACACTATACGTCAATTACTTTATTGATTCAATTTTCGTGTGAGAAGAAAAATTATAAAAAGCAAAATAAAGTTGAATATTTATTCGATCAAATGTTGATTTTTTGAATTGTTTTCCTTTATCAAATAAACATTTTCTGAAAATCATGAAATCATTTGTATTTTTTTCAGATCTCCATGGGCAATTCTACGAAAATACTGTAGTAGTCCAGTATGACAAAGACCTGTTGGAAGTATGGGATGAAGCCAAGAGATTGAGGTGTGAGTGGTTCAACGACTACGAGAAGACAGCATCCAAACCACCGATGGTCATTGCAGACTTGGATGTCATTCAACTAGATTTCAGAGGTAGTATTTTCAGCTTAATATCTTTTTCCTAACCAATAACTAAAAACGCCGAACCAAAGAGCCTTAAAAAACTTAGAAAACTGCTACGGTTGACATATTTGATGCAAAGGATAATTCCAAAGTTTTTTTTAACCCAGAAAACTATGTTGACTAAAAAACATAAATATTTATTTAAAACTTAATGGTTGATTTTACACAATTTGTCTGAGAAAGTGTCAGTGTTCGGACTCCAAATTTTATCACAAAACAAATCGATTTAATATTGCATTTTTTTTCTTAAAAAACGAACCGATTAAATTGAATTTAGAGATCATTATTTCTACTCTATATTCTAAGGTTTGAAGTCAATGATAGTCCACGAGTATATAATAAATTGATATTTCATAAGTACCTATTTTATATTTTCTTTGACATAATGGTACCAATATTGATAATCAATATGGCTTAATAAGCTTAGTTATGGAAATTAATTTTCAAATCGCACTAATTTTATGCCTAAAATAGTGAAATATTTTAACACTATAGTACATAATTTAAAATTCTAAGGACACAAGAATTACTACATATTAAAAAAACTTTTTTTTTTTTAAATTAAACCTACCGTCTAAAGTACTGCTTTTTTTACATATTGGTACCTTTGTAAATAAACAAAAAAACGGAAAAATTATTTGAAATATATACTTTAAGATTTCGTTTTCACTCTTTTAAATCATAGTCATTTTCAATAACTGTTGATGCTTTTTACATTACAATAAATATTTTTCACACAACAAACGTATTTAAAAATATTTACAAGGTACCAACGTACTTAATTAAGTTTATAATGAGTTTACAGACAAACTTTGAATACTAAGAAAATTAAACATAAATACCCATTGTTTTGATAATTATAAATTCATTGTATCTCTACATAATAATATTAATGTTATTAGACTAATTAAATCAAATATTCTGAGAGAACCCTTTGCTTAAATTAATTATTATTATATTAGCGTGACGTGTGACGCACATCACCAGAATAATCAATTATAATAAATTTAATTAAAATTTTAATTAAAGTTGTAAAAGGCAATCGATTTACAATAATTCAACATAAATACATTAATACATGTTATACATGCTAATTATTTTAAATAAAGAAACCGATAAACGATATTTTTTACTGAAATTATTTGTATTATTCTCCATAATAATGTGCAAATAATACATAATGATCATTTAGCAAATATCGTGTTTTTATTTTTAATTTTATATAATTATCTACATTTATCAAATTGTGTTTAGTATAGACATTTAGTTTGTAATTATATACGTTATAAATATTCTTTAATAAGCTACCTACATTTTTTATGGAAAAAAATGCCAGCGGACATTTTCATAAATAATTATTTTGCTCAGTAACTATCAAAAAAAAATTGAGATGTTGTTATTGTTTATTCATTTTATTTTTATTTATGAAATATCGTAGATTTTTTAATTAACATATTTACTACCTATACATAAAATTATGAAATCATATATTTTATACATAGTTATATTATCATATAATTTTTTTTGTATTTGAGGAGTTCTATCAAGAAGTGACAGTTTCAAACATAGAAAGAAAAATCATATCTTCCAGGAAGATATGTGAAAAGTATTTATTCAAATCTTTATAAATTATATTCATCGTTCGTTGAATTGTTTATTTCGCTTGATTTTTTTACCATTCACCTAGATTTATTTTTTTACCATCCATTTAGTTATTCTTTAACATATTTATTTATTTATTTTAATTTTGGCACATGTTACTAAATTAAAGAAAAACCACAAAAAAAAGTAGTAGAATTATAATTAGAATTATAAATGACCAAAATTCCCACAAAGGCAATGCCTGTGTGTGGGTATACAATATATTAAAAAAAAATATATATACATACTTAAATATACCTATACTCACAAACAATATATAAAATATTAAAATTTAAAAAAAATAAAACATAGCTACATTAAGTTTTTTTTACCATCCACTTAGTTATTTTTAACCATCCACTTAGACTTATCCAATTAGAGTTAATTTTAACCATCCACTTAGTTATTCTTTTTACATCCTCTCTCACTGTTGGTAAGCCGTTCGGTTTCTGTGCGGGCGTCCTGGGTTCGATTCCCAGTAGAGGAGAAATATATTTAAATTCATTTCTCACGCAAATATTGCTTCTCTGGGCTGGAAACACTGGTTAGTTGGAAGAAATTGCCATACGGCAATAAACTCGCCACTTGCGCATGGTGCAAGGAAGTGTTTATTATTATTATTTTTATTATTATTATATTTTACCATTCACTTAAGAGTTTTTTTTACCATCCAGTTATTTTTATTTTTTGTTGAATTGACATGAAAGTTTACCTTGTGTTAAATTAATATTCAGAGCTACTATGGCGATATATTTAACTGTGTTAACTAACGTCTTTGTAATTATTTCAGGAGACAACGTTGACTGTTGGATGGAAATACAACACGGAAAGGGTCCTTGGGCACCGCCAGTTAGTGGGATTGTTCCACTTGGATCAACACTTACCCTTGTCGTAGCCATCAACGATTACAGAGGTAATAATTCCATGTTTGATAAGGTTATAGAGATACCTATGAAAATTTCCGTTTGATTCTTATCACGAGTAATCATAACTGTTATACTTACTTACTTAAGTATAACTGTTATATTGAATATAATATTTTTTTATATTCATATATTTATTGTTTTTAGTTCTTGTTTGTTTTTATCGTATTGTATTGTGATGTCACATTGTTGGTAATATAGAAAGCTGTTGCATTGTTGCATTGTTGGTAATAAGTTGGTAATTTATTTTTGACCATATGTATATGTACTGTTTGCACTCTTTGAATTTGGAAATATAAAAATAAAATATCTAAACATCAGTGAGGCTAATCCAACTGTAGATTTGTTCAAGAGAATTTATTCTCATAACATACCGACAAAGTATTAAGCCAAACCCGCGTATAAGGAATACTAGGAACATTTTGTATGGCGAAGTGGACTTTTTGCATGCTAAAAACACCAACTTAGAGGCTTCGCAGCATATATGTTCCTATACATGGATTTACTCAGAATTCGGAGTAAAACATTTTATGTGAGTTTTGTGTGTCTGTGTGCGTGTGTGAGGGTGTGTGTGTGTGTGTGTGTGTGTGTGTGTGTGTCTGTGTGTGTGTCTGTCCCCCTCCCCCTTATAACTTTTGATCCGCTGGATTCACAAAGCCTAAAATTTCAGAATATATAAATAGTTATAGGCCTACAAAACTTTTATACTCAGAATTGTGAATTTTTGTTTCAGTCAGGGGTTATCGACTTTTGCATTTTTGGTTTATTTTTACCTATATCTCAGAGACCATAAAAGCTAGAACGCTGAAAATTGGTATAAACATAGACAAATACAAAATATCAAATCGGTTTTGTTAAAAAAAAAATCCAGGATTTCTTAAACATTTTTTATTAAGAAAAATATTTTTTTATGATAAATTTATAAGTTGAACTGCCTATATTTACATTTTTTTTAAATATCTAAAAAAGCCGAAACACCCTAACTAGATAATTTAATTTTCTATAAAAAATATTAACATTGTAGAAGTACATCACAATTTTTTTTAACAATTTTTATAAAAATTGAATTTAGTGACGACATCGCTGCATACAATTTGTATGGCAGTCGCCTATACACAATATGTAAGAAGACTTAATAGTTTGATACTTAATCTCCAAACATACATACAGAACCATCATGCTGTTTTCATATTCCGGGTAGGAAAATAGAACTGACCTCCATACTGTCCTATCTTGACATACATACCAACATGTGTTATAATTTTCAATAATTTGGTTTTATGGGTTTATAGTTTGATTCTTATTCTTCAACTATACATACTATCGCTATCGACAGTTGGATCTCATGTGTTACATGCAACTAGTGATCAAACGATTGTGTTTTCTTTCTATGGATAAGTTATAGAGAAAATGTTCTCTGTTGCAGATACCTGTGTACCTATTTTTCCCTTAACAGCCAATATTTGTTCACAGGAAACCAAAGGCAATCTATATTTATATAGGGTGCTCATATAATTGTATATATCTCTATAATCGTTGAAAATTTAATATTGTGATATTTTAATATTATGAAGTGCTCTTTGGAGTAAATATATTTTACCGTTATTTTCATTGATAATTTTGACGCTCAGATATATATATATTTTTTTAGGAGAGTTTGATATGCGGGTAAAGTCTTGTGCGGCATCAGACGGTGCGGGTCACATCATAGATCTGTCTGATGAAGCTGGATGTGTCCTGAGGCCCAAGATGATATCCAGGTTAGTAAGCCCATATCAAATTATTACATAAGACTGTCTCAACACACATACTCTTATATGTCTGTGCTAAAAAGGGATTATTCTAAAATACGATAAATATTGAAGAGTAACTGTTTTATTTTTATTTAAAATACTGTATTTAACTACTGATGCGACAGATATTTTGTATACAGAATTAATATTAATCAATGAATTAAAAATCTCAAGGACACAGGTTTATATCTCGCCTCAACCTATTTCGTTCACCCAATTGAAAGTACGACTTTTATTTGGGTTAGAAGGACATAATATATGATCTGCAATATTTTATGTAATTGTTTAATATGGTAAACAATTTATTTTACCTATAAAAAAGTACATTAAAAAGGTTTATAGTAAAATATATAACCAAATATTCCCATTGTAAATATGTTGTCAAGTGCTGGTTCTATATTTTGACAAAATAAAAATTAAAGCATTTCGCATATCTCATCTTATTTTCCAGGTTCTTAAAGGCGAAAGCAGCCGATGACAGAGCATCCGTTATCACGTACGCATTCTTCCATGCCTTCAAGTTTCCAGACGCCCTCTCTGTTCACATCAAATGCAAGGTGGAGATCTGCAGACATGGATGCTTGGAGCACTGCCAACTTCCAGGACAAGGCTCTCTGTTAGACAGGAAGGATGATACAGGAGATCATGCTGACACTCACCACCACAGGTCATTATAAAGTATCCTCTATCATTTCACCAAAATACAATTTCAAATTGGAAACACTTATGTATGTAGTGAAATTTTAAAATGATTGTAGGTTACAATGATAATATGAATCCTGAGTAGAGGTGGCTTTCGGAGACAACAGCCTTCAAAGTCTTGAAAATTGCTATATTAACACGTCAGTTATTGAATGAAGCGTTATTTTATAAAGCATAATTATTTAATTAGCCCTTTAAATGGACACCTTTAAAGATACATAATTTATTAAACTTTGCCAATGTAACCATCGATTTTGTAAATTTGACTGATCATATTTTGCACAGTTGGTAAGCCATTTGGTTTCTGTGCGGGCGTGCTGGGTTCGTTCCTCACGCTAATGTTGCTTCTCTGGACTGGAAACACTGGTCAGTTGGAAGAAATTCCCATATGGCAATAAACTCGCCACTTGCGCAGGGTGTAAGGAAGTGTTTATTACTATTATTATTAATATTTTATGGATAAAATTAAAATCCTCACGAAGCGCATAGGTACTTTGCATTAAGTTATTTTTCGCCAATAGGTAGTATCTAACTGGCATTTAGTATTTTATATGAATATATATAATGGAGTGTATTAAGCAAATTAAATCGTTGTTCTGTAAAAAGAGAAATTTATTATTAAAATAATTATAAAATACAATAAAAGTAATAATAACATAAACATAAATAAATAATAATGATAACAAATATAATTTTACCTGTAAAAAGAGAAACGACATTAAATGCTTTTAGTTCCTCCTTTTTAGAATCTTAACTGTCACTTTAAAACAAATATAAAACTAAAACTTTAATATAGAACCAATTCAAATAAAAATGAAATAAGTACTTCTAGGTGACATCTATGTAAGTACTTGTTTTACATCTTCCCCCCCCAAAAAAAATTATATAAAACAATACTACTTAATTAATATAATTTTTATACAAAACAATACTTAATGTAGTACAATTTTTCATTGGCTAATACAATTTTTTTTTCTATATATTTAATCAATTGTACCATAGATCCAATTGTATCTATAGACATTATCTCAAATGGGTAAGTTGCAGGACCTAAATGAGACATAAGTCCAAATTTATATTTTCCTCGAGATTTGTTTTTTATGCATATTTCACATTTTTCGCAGATTTTTTTAATATTATCGGTTAAATTTTTTGCTGTGTAGAATGGTATAATTTTATTTTGCATTTGTTTTGTTCCTATATGACAGTAAAGATAATGTATATTTTCTATAAATTTTTTACTAAATTCCTCTGATAGTATTATTTTTTCTTTTTTTCCAATTTTTTTGTAGTATATTTCATCTTTCAATTTTAATTTATTTTTATTATTTTTCAAATCTTCATTATTTTTCTGATCATTTTGTATATCCCCTAGTTTTATTAAGTTTACGATTCTTAAATTTTCTTCCTGATTTTCATGTGGTTCTAACACCGGATTTCTGCTTAAACAGTCTGCTTCTAAATTGTATTTTCCTGGAGCGTATATTACTTCAAAGTTAAATTGAGATAGATAATAAGTTAATTCTCCTAGTTCTTCATCTGTTCTGGCTTTTATATTCATTCTTTCTAGTGGTTTATGGTCTGAGTATACCGTGAATTTTTTTCCTATGAGCCAATGTTGCCAGTATTTTACTGTCTCCTTTATTGCTAAGCATTCCAAATATATTGCCTTTTTCTTTTTTTGAGTTTCATTTAATTTTCTCGAAAAGTATGCACATGGTTTTTCTTCTCCGTTTTTTTGTGGTTGTTTCAAGACAGCTCCTATGCCCTGTATACTCGCATCTGTGTAAATATTTATTGGCAAATCTGGATTATATATTGTTAAAATAGGTGTTGAACAAAGTAATGTTTTAATTGTTTCAAATGATTCTTGACATTTTTCTGACCAAATAAATTTTTGTCCTTTTCTCAACAAATTATGTAAAGGGTCTAAAATAATTGATATTTTTGGCACATATTTAGCATAAAAATTTATTTTCCCTAAAAATTGGCGCACATTTTTTTGTGTTCTCGGAAGAGGAAATTTTTTTATAGCAATTAAATTATCTTTTAATGGACTTATTGTGTTATTCTTGATTATATGGCCTAAATACTTCACCGAATTTTGTGCAAAGTTGCACTTGGAAAATTTCAATCTAAAACCTTCTTTCAAAATTGCTTTTAATAATAATGATAAGTGATTAATGTGTTCTTCAAATGTTTTTGAAAAAATCAATATATCATCTATATAATTCACTGTGAAATCTGATAGTTTATGTTTCCTTATAATGCTACTTAAAATTCTTTGGAAAATTGCTGGTGAAGTTTTTAAACCAAATGGTAAACAGGTCCACTGAAAATGACCTTCTTGTGTAACAAATGCTGTTTTTTTTTATCTTCAATTTTCAAAGGAATAGACCAGAATGCCGAGTTTATGTCCAATGTTGAAAAAAAATTACATTCTCTCGTTTTAACCATTAAATCCTCGATCAATGGGAAAGGTTGTGACTGAGGAATTATAATTTTATTTAAATCACGAAAATCTATACACAATCTTGATCTTTTTCCGTCTTCTTTTTTATATGCCAAAGTCACCGGTGCCGCGAAAGGACTATATGACTCTTCTATTAATTTGTTTTTTAACAAATTGGATACCTGTTGTTCTATTTCTTTTTTATCTTCAATAGTGCATCTATACGGTCTTTTACTACAATATTTATCTATTAATAAATCAATATGTGCTTCATATCCTTTTACCATACCTATATCATATTTATCTTTAGCAAAGAGTGATCTATAATTATATATCAATTCATCTATTTTAGACTGTTGCTGGAGGTCTAGATGATTTATTGAAATTTCAAAATTATCTACTTCTACATGTTCATTAAAGTTTATTTTATATTCATCATTACTTTCATCCTTTTTCTTTTTTATTATATCCAAATATTTATTATTATTAATATATGAATATTTTTTTTCTTACATTTCATTACCTGAGAACCCAGGAATTATTTTTTTATTATTTTCATTATCTACTTTGTCATTCTCGTTTTCTTTTATAAGGCTTATGTATTTTTTTTGAGTAATTTCTAATTTTTCATTTTGCATTAACTTGAAATTTTCTATGCAATCTAATCCAATCAAGAAATCATAATCGAAATTGTCTTTATCCATACCAAAAACATTTATGTTTTTCTCAATATCAAAAATCTTAATCTTTAAGGTTACAATACCCATAGTTTTTTTCACACCATTAATCGTTTTTAAATTAATATTTTTCTTATTATTATTTATTTGATTATGTTTCAAGCACAATAATCTCGAATTGATTAAAGATACATTTGATCCTGAGTCATAAATTCCCCAGATTCTTAAAGTATCATTTATTAACAATTTAGTTTTGATTAATGGTGTAATTATAAGTTTTTTGGATCAATTTCATTTAATTCTGTTTCTAATTCAGAGTTATTAACATTTCTTATATTATATTCTCTTTTATTTTCATCATTATTTTTGTTTTGGAACCAACATGATGATTCGGGATGATAACGAATTCCCTTATTTTGTCTTTCACAAATCCTGCATGGTTTGTCTCTGATATAATTTTTTTTTATTATATTTTGAATACTAGTCTTTTTTTCTGAATGATTTTTATTTGCTAAATTTTCTAAACCTCTAATGTTATTAAATAAATCACTAGTTTCCTTCATGTTGTTTCTATCAATTTTATCAGATATAATATTTGGTAGTCCCGTAGCAATCAGATCAATAAGAGTGCATTTATCTATCGATTTATTTATTTCCAATAAAAGTCTTTCTTTTTTTAAAGCATATTCTAATAATGAGCCTTGTATATATTTGAATGACATTGCATACCTGATTGGTGTCCAACCTTTGTCTGCATAAGTTTTACAAAAGTTATCTTTCCATGTTGACCATTCTGAGTTTACAGTATATTTTATAAGCATTGACCTGTACCAGTCAAGACATGACTCATCCAGAAATAACCTAAGTGTTTCAATTTTCTTAATATCTTCTTCAATTCCCAAACGAGTACATTCACTTTCAAAAATAGTTATCAATTGTGATACGTTAGAAGTTTTTGTCGTAAAATTTTCTATAACAAAATTAACTGCTAATTTTTTTATATTATTAGGTTTACAAATATCTTTTTTAGCTATAAAATTTTCATTAATTTTTGTCTCCTGTATTTTATTTTGTGTAATTTCCTCCAAATATATATTATCAAACTGTAAGTTACCATCTTCATATATGTATGTTTTTTGTAACTCATCTATTAACGTTATCCAAACTCTTCGTACTTGATACCTTTTTGTTATACTTCTTTTTACTTTAATAAAGGCACTTGTTTTTATTATTTCTTTGTGATTGCTCACTGGTTGTAGATCTTCTGGTATGGCATAAACCTTGTTATCAGTTGTGGTGATTGAGATTATATTATAAACATTTGTTTTTCCATCAATTCCAGGTAATATTTTAAATTCAAAATGAAGTTTCACCATTTTATGTATATTGATTTTGTCGTTAAACAATAATGTCGTTTTATAATGGAGTGTATTAAGCAAATTAAATCGTTGTTCTGTAAAAAGAGAAATTTATTATTAAAATAATTATAAAATACAATAAAAGTAATAATAACATAAACATAAATAAATAATAATGATAACAAATATAATTTTACCTGTAAAAAGAGAAACGACATTAAATGCTTTTAGTTCCTCCTTTTTAGAATCTTAACTGTCACTTTAAAACAAATATAAAACTAAAACTTTAATATAGAACCAATTCAAATAAAAATGAAATAAGTACTTCTAGGTGACATCTATGTAAGTACTTGTTTTACATATATATGCACTAAACTGCAAATTAGTAAAATTCAAACATCAATTTTATTTAAAAAAAAAACGAGTGGGTTGTGGCCAACTCCTCACTACTAAGTCACTCCATAAAGTAAGTATTTAAATTTTGTGTGGAAATTATTCAGCATTTTCATGAAATGAGTTTGTGAAATTTATTTCGATTTAAATATCTAAGTATTAAAACATGAAAAATATTTAATGCCATTTTATAAATGTGATGTGCCTTTTTTGAAATTTGATAATAAAATATCAAATTGTAATTTCCTTTAGCTTGGGGTCAATTTGAAATATTTTACAGTAATAAAATTGAGAAGCACTTGTCAGATATTCTTCAAAATCTAATGGAGTTCAAGAGAGTATTATATATATAAATTTGCAAAATTTTAAAAGAAACTTATGAGTACATAATCTATAATCGATAAAATATAATAAACACGCCGTACATAGCACATAGTACACAGCACACACACATATATTGTGATGTAATACAATCTCAGCATGATACTAATTGATAATCTGCAATAAAAAATAATTTTAAAAATTGCGAATTCATCACTCCCCACTACATATTATTGGGGTAGTAAAGAGTAAGAAATTGAATCAGTACCTGCATTTTCCTCATAAAAAAAAAAGATATTTTATTCCTTTAAAATCAACTTAGAGTATTTTATAAAAATTTCAGACAGTCCATATCTGACAGCATGGAAAATTCCAACAACGATCCATTATACGACGACATAGTTTCTGACGGGGACGAGGCCCTGGTCGGCCCTCAGCATCCCGTTCTTCCACCTTTGAGTACTCACACCCAGCGCCAGGTGCCGCCTCCTCCACCGCCTGCACAGCAAAGACCACCAGCTCAACGTCAGCAACCACCTCCACCGAGTTCAATTCAGAGACCTCCACCACCAACCATGAACAAGAGACCAGCACAGCTCAACCAGCAGACACCGTATCATAGTCATGACGAGAAGTACGAGGACTTCGAAGAAGGGGACCTTGCCATTGCAGAAATGCTTCAAAAGCCTTTCGAGGTAAATTTTATGAACAAATAAAAATACACATTTATATTATGTTCCATGCAAGATTGATACATATATGTTGGTTTTATCAATCTTGCATTTAATACACTTATTTTATGTTCCATGCAAGATTGATACATATATGTAGGTTGTAGGTATCAATCTTGCATAGAACACATTTATATTATGTTCCATGCAAGATTGATACATCTATATAGGTTGTATCAATCTTACATGGAACACACTTATATAATGTTCCATGCAAGATTGATACATATATGTTGGTTTTATCAATCTTGCATTTAATACACTTATTTTATGTTCCATGCAAGATTGATACATATATGTAGGTTGTAGGTATCAATCTTGCATAGAACACATTTATATTATGTTCCATGCAAGATTGATACATCTATATAGGTTGTATCAATCTTACATGGAACACACTTATATAATGTTCCATGCAAGATTGATACATATGTAGGTTGTATCAATCTTTCATGGAACACACTTATGTATATTACGTTCCATGCAAGATTGATACATATATGTAGGTTGTATCAATCTTGCATGGAACACACTTATATTTGAAAACAGTACAGGCATAGATAATGATTGAATTGTACATTACACGTTGTATTCTTATCATCACCATTTATTTTTCGGATAAGTCGGTTACTTTTTTTCGATTTATTTTCATAAATACAATATTTATTAGTCCTTTTTGCATTCTTTTCATTATTTTTCTTTTCATTATTATTCTTTTAAGGTTTTTATATCATTTATTGATTTATATTTCAGGATTCAAATCTCCACGATGGCCAAGATCGCTTCCCCCACGGACCGCGGAATTTAGAAGAGCAAGACTTGGACGGAGAAGTCGACGAGGACAACGAAGACGACGAACATGCTCCTCTTCCGGCTGTCGCAGGTCCGAGAAACCTCAACCTCGACGCTATGCCACCGATGGTCGAGGACAACGAGACAATACACAAATCGGAAGCCGACACCAAAGAAAAAGCACCAAAGTCAAGAACGATCGAAACACCCCAAAGGCGGCGCAGATCGGTAGTGGTTTCCGACAGAAAAGTGAGAAGCGCGGACGTCGGAGTCAGCGGACTGTACGAAGTCATATCCGAGGCGGATCTGGCCTTCAGCCCCGATAGCAAGGCAGAAGCTGTCACTGTCTTCCAGGGAAGGATAAGAGAGGAGGTCGTGTATGGCATCTGCTTGCCAGTCCCAGGATTCAGCGCTCTGTTTGTATTGGTCGCGGTTTCTGCTGTTGTATCGGCTCTGGTTGCGGGGGCGCTGTTGTACCGGTATCAAGTTCAAAAGGAAAGAGCTGCCAGACAGGCGCCGGCCTTGGCTGCGCAGTCAATAGCTTCTTGGATGGCCTTGAGGCTACTCGGAGCAAGGCAGGAACAGCCGGCTCCACCAGCTCATCAAGAAAACTAATCGAGAATGTTTTACTAATCGGTTTTCTTCATTCATCAACTTGTTGAATTTTTTGTCACTTCAGAAAAGAAAAAAAATATTTTCCAACGAAATAATGCATTTGATAGTCAAGTCATGACTATATATTGAGTTATATATTGAGTTTATATTTTTGGAAGAAAATGAAATTAAAAAAGAATCGATTGCTTAAGACATCTGGGAGGCAAGTTTGGTCCATCAGGCGAAATCAAAACCCTCGTGATTTCCCCTATCATGGATATAATTAACGTATGGGGTTCTATGACATCTAAAGATACTATTGTACTCTATATAATAATTATATCCATGATATGGGTAATCGTGAGGGTTTTGATTTCGCCGGTTGAACCAGACTTGTCCCCCAGGTATTTTGAATTAATCTTCAATATATTTTTTTTCAACTCGATATGATTTTGAAAACAAGGATTTCAGCAATGAAAATCTGAAATTTCGTGAAAGTTTTAAATATTTATTTTTACGTAAGAAAGACAAACAAGAGAGACTCAAAAAAGATTTAAAACACATAGTAGTACAAATTAAAAAAAAAGGTTATAACATTTTTCTAAAAAAAATTTCTTTAGTGAATAAAATCGACCAAAACAAGTCTGATGTAAAAAATACTTATAAGCCAATCGATACGTACAACATTTTTCAAAAATTAAATGTTACAAAAGTCCCGAATTTGTGCGGACTTGATTGAAAAATACTCAGGAGATATTGGATGGCGATGAAATGGGTTTGTGTTATAACAAATGAAATAAAATAAATTATTGATACAAATAATCCAAAAAAGTGAAAGTATGAATGACCAGTAATAAAAAACATTAGTTAGAACTAAAAAAACATTTATAAATGAAGTGAAATAAAAAAACTTTGTGAACAATTTCAGTGGAAATAAGGATTCATGTGAAGGTCATGAAAAAATCCGGATTTTTAGATTTAATAAAAAAATATATTAATCTGGGCATATTTGCAATACATTGTTTAGGAATTAAGGATCATGTAGGTGCGCTAGATTTAGAATAGTACACTTTTCAAGTGTATTTAGGCATTACTTGATTAATTTTTAAGTCAAATTTGAATCAAATCTAACATAACATATTTTAAAAATCAGGTACAATCGCATTTATAAATAAAAGAGGACACTGATTTCATTCATTGAATAAATAAATAAAATGAATGCTGTCTTTTGTGTAAAGTGAAAATATCAAAACGTTATTTCGTTCTCATTTAAAAATATTTTATATAATACGATGGATATATGTATTTATATGGAATGGGACACTTGGCCGCGGTACACTTGGGTGCGACAGACACTTGGATGCGAGCCCATTTGGTTGCGAGCTCACTTATTCTATTCAAAAATATATTTTTTTTACTTAGGAATGAAGTGTTTCGAATTGATTTTGTAATGCTCTTTATAGGTATGTAGTTGATATTGAAGTATTAAGATACATCGACATTTAAAATATAAAGAGATATCAGTTTAAAAGTATAAATTATTTTCTCATTACAAATATACTTTTAAAAAGAATGAATATATCCTTGTTTGCAACAATTACATATAAATCATCGTATGTTCCCTTAATTAAGCATATGCTTGTATTATAGGTGAACTAAATCGGTCGTGGCAGGATTCGAATTGCGACCACTGGATTACTAACCTAGTGCGCTAACCACTCTGCCACATCCATCTATTATTATTATTTATATTGAAAAGGCACATTTTATTATTATAATTTTAAATAAAGGTTACAAAACAATCCACTTGCTTAAAAACTGTAATATTTGTTTTTAAATGACACAATAATTATGTAAAACCGAGATGTCAAATATTTGGCTTGGTAAAATTGTAAACTGCTAGCCTAAGAACAGGGTTACCTAGTTGGGCAGCAGTAATCTACATAACAGTCGTTTTTTATAACGGTGTGAAATATAATAAAAAAAAACTATATTTAAAGATATTGACTATGGTAAATATTTATAAATTTACCATTTGTTTTCTCATTAAAAATATACCTATAAAATAAACCAAAAATTTGGTTAGAATAGGTTGGTTAGGTTTTTATGTAGCTATTATTGCGACTCGCGTGTACCAATTGCATTATATATCAGTTTATGTAATAGAATAAGTCGCGACCAAGTGGGCTCGCACCCAAATGTCCGTCGCGACCAAGTGGACTAGCAATCAAGTGGGCTCGCACCCAAGTGTTCGTCGCATCCAAGTGTCCCGTACCCAAATATCCGTCGCACCCAAGTGGCCGCCACCAAGTGTCGACCGGTATTTATATAATATGTTCGAGACTTATCTACTGTTCGTTCAATATTTAAATAAGTATCTTAAGTAAATTTCAACAAAAAATAGAGCATACGAAAGCTTTAAATTATTTTGTTATTTTATATTTATTTATGCCTTTAAATTTTATTGTTAATCTTGTACCTGACCAATTGGGTTTTTTTATTATGCCATTTTTCAGAATACGATATACCTACCTACATACGTTAATTCATAAAATACAATAATTTTGATTATTATTACCTTTAAAAAATATTTTACATGTATGATTTTTTAAATCACGATTATGTGGCTAATTTTGAAAGAAAAATGTATACTTCAAAAATTAATAAAAATATTATTGATTTGTGGATATGTTCAAAATAATCATTTGAAAATAATAAAGTATTTTTAATTATATTTTGACTTCCATTAATCTATCTGGACATATGGACTTAAAAATATCTTGAATGTTAAATATAAGTTTTTTTAATCATTTATATTGAAGCGTATAAAGCTGAAATGTGGTATAATATTAAAAACTATCAAATTGTATTGTTGCTTTGGTTCTATTTGAATTATAATATTAAAGATTTGAAATACGAAATAATAAATGTTGAAATATTTTTAAGTTTTGTACAATACAAACAGTTTTATAATGAAAAGAAGGATTGATAATAATGCACATTTTTTTAACGCGATACATTCTAATAATACTAAACAGTAGAATTGAATAAAAATATTTATTAAATAATAAATGTGTTATGAATGTTGCTATGGTATATACGAATATCTCGCCTTTTAAAAGGTTATGCACACCAGCACATCTGTCGCTGATTACCCCACACTGTGAAATATGTTGCGATGGTGTGAATAAATAATATTAAAACTCAAAAACAGTTGGTTCTTCAACCTGACCTACAAAACGTAAATTTTATTACGGTGAATTGCCTTTAATATTTTGAGAAATAAATATTATGTGGGAACACTTTTTTTTTTAATTTAAATTAAATAAAGTTGTATTATTTTCAAGTTTAAATTGAAGTCATGCATTCTTTTCATTGTATAGATATGATAAAAATGACTTAATATTTAATATGCATAGCATAATGCCAAAAGAAAGAAATTTTTTTAGCATTAGATATCAATGTCCGTTAAATATTAGTAAGATAGGTTACTTTATTAATTTATACATTATTTCTAAGAATAAATAAAATATATAGATTTCTAAATTATAGGGAATACTCAATACACATAAAAATTCATGAAATTTTAACCAAAATATAAAATAAGTTATTGAAAACAATTGATAAATTTCTGTTAAAAAGATATTGCATTTATGAATTTTTCAATTTATATTCACGGAGTAGGTTCGTGAATTTTGTAAATCTACGAAGAAATATTAATTAAATTTTGAATATTCCCTAATTAGTGTTAAGAAAAACTAACCTTTTTCAGAAAACACAGGGTTGTGGTATTTCAAAAATAGAATTTCTTTAAAATTTTGTGTTGTTTTGAAACAAAATCGTATGAAAAAAGAAATTTGAAATATTTTATAAAAGTATCGTTGTGAATTGAAAAGACTGTAAAGTCGTAAAAATAAAATGTTATTAAATATAATAATTTGATTTTATTAAGGCGGTTGAATGTTAGGCTAAGACAAAATAATATAATACATATATATATATATTTACTAATATATACAATTTTGGGATATTTATTCCAGCAAACACCTGTTAATTTGCTCAAAAATATTTTTCATTTAGGATTTATACGTTCAATATCGGGAAAATTGATTATTTTTTTGCTGAATATAATGGTGCTTTTGAAACTTGTTTTTGCGAGAAAAAAATGGTTTATTTTAATAAAATTAAAATAATAAGAAAATGCTGTTATAAATTTCATAATATTCGCAGAGAAAATATGTAGTTATTTTTATTAATATTTGTACCTATCTAGTATAAAAATAATTTGTAAGTTTATGTTTGGCTCAATATAAATATCGTATGTATTTTATTTTTCGACTGTCTCGTATATTAAACATTTATTAAAACAATTCTTTGTCTTGAGTCATGTGTGTTTCTAGAATAAGAAAACAAAAAAGTACGTATGTAATAGTTATGAAAAATGTTTGAATGAATAATTTAAAATCTTTATGAATTGGATATTTTGTTGTGTATAAAAAATAAAGACACGCGTAAGTTATTATCGACACGGATGTGTGAACTTTTTTTTTTAATTATTAAATTAAAAAATAAATATTTATTATTATTTTCTAAGAACGCCATTAAATTCTTCACCATTCATCTTTATTATATTAAAAAATATACATAATCTATGATGTTTTCACCGAGAATAATATTTATACAATGCACAAAAATGTATGTTAAAATTCATGTTTTATTATTAAAACACTAAAACTTTATTAATTAATTATTGTTAATGAATACAGATTTTTTTATAGTTTTTTTTTTCAATTATTAAATCTGTGTAATACATACTTACAAAAAAATATTTGGTTTAAACAAAAAATATGAATTTGTTATATTTACATTTTTTTTTGCCAGAGATAAATTAAAATATATAAATTATCTTTTATAAACATAAATCACCTGTAAAATTCAATTCGTATTAAGTTACACAATTATCCTGTCGGACATGTTTTTGTATGTACTTAAAAAAATTGTGTAGTTTTACAGAGCATTTTCCATTTTCCTGTATTTTATAATAAATAATAAATAAACATGTCTAAAAAAATATTTCTTAAACATATCAAAAATTAAAACCTTTTATCCTCCAAGACAATTGTCACGAGAAAATATTTTAAATTAAATGTAACATATATATTTTACTTCGAAAAAAAGGAATATTGGATAATTTTATATAGAACAATTCAATTTGTTTTGAGAATATCATTACGAATGAGTAATTTTATACAACCGGTTTTGAAGTGACCGCTTCTTCCACAGGACAGATAACAATTGTGATTGCTAAAAAAAAAAAATGAAATGTAATAAGCACCCTAATATCAACCCTAATAATTAAGAATGAAATAATATATTTATTGTAATCGATTGTTCGATGGAAGAGCGGCTAGTCCATTGAATTTGTTATCCAGTGTAGGCAGGATCGAATCCTCCCTCGAACGATTTCGTTCACCAAGAACAAAGATTTGCTTAGACAAGGGAATGTTGTATATTTTTTGTTTTTATGTGGTACCTGACGACATTTTTTTAAATGTAGTTATTTTTATGTGGTACCTGACGACATTTTTTTACTATTGTACAATTGTACATTGTGTTGATTATTGCAGTTTTTTGTACGTTGCTGATGACGTATGGGGGTAGTTTTAGTATTTTTTTGGAATGTTTATGGTATGGTGTCTGTAGACGATAATATTCGTTTTTGTTGTTTTACTTTTAAGGCTTATTTTTTGCGGAGTTTTCAAGCCTGCGAAAATCATCCGTCATTTTTTTTTATTTTAGGATAATATATAGTTGATTCGTGGTTTATTGATACGCTTTCGTGTAACAGGAAGCCGGCTTCCTAAGTTTAGCAAATGTGAAATTTATTCAAAATCATTTCTCACGCTCTTAAATTTAATTAAAAAAAAAAATTTCTAACTTTCTTTACATATATGCAACTTGTCTAAACGGCAATTTCCTAGCAAAAAAATAAAAATAAAATAAGCAAGTGAAATAATTAACTGTAGGAGAATAAGAGAACCCCCAATTTTTCTAATTGTAGGTGAATCCCTCAACTTTCGATACGCTTAACTTTCAGGAAAATAATGTACAGAAAATTTTAGTTTTTTATTACATCCTTTAACTTCTCGTGTCTGTCTGTCTGTACTGGAATTTTGTAATCGTCTTATGAACTAGAAATTTAGCAGATGGATGTTTACTGAAAACATTTCTTTTTCTTCTTTTTGTGTCATGTCAGGTCTCCCCGACGTTATCGATCACCATAGAGAAAGCCTCCCTGTCATGTACTGTGTGAAACAGCTCCTCCACAGTTCTCGTACCGGTCCATTCGTAGATGTTTTGCAGCCAGGAAAGCTGCCATCTTCCGACCCCTCTACGACCCTCAATCTTCCCCTTCATGACGAGCTGAAGGATGGCATACATTTCACCTCTCAGAATATTTCCGAAGTACAACACTTTACGCAGCTTAACATTGGTGAATAGTTCCCTGTTGATGTTGGCTTTACGTAATACCTCAGTGTTACTGATCATGTCAGTC
>OY754976.1:9988718-10026218 GCA_963576475.1 Molanna angustata | reverse complement strand
TAACTTGGTATGGTAAGCTACCTGTGCAAGAGCTTACAGTATTTTTATAAAATGTTTCTGTATAAAATCTCATATTTCCACATAAATCGGTAACATTATGTAAAAACAACATTGTAACTTGGTATGGTAAGCTACCTGTGCAAGAGCTACAGTATTTTTATAAAATGTTTCTGTATAAAATCTCATATTTCCACATAAATCGGTAACATTATGTAAAAATAACATTGTAACTTGGTATGGTAAGCTACCTGTGCAAGAGCTTACAGTATTTTTATAAAATGTTTCTGTATAAAATCTCATATTTCCACATTAATCGGTAACATTATGTAAAAACAACATTGTAACTTGGTATGGTAAGCTACCTGTGCAAGAGCTTACAGTATTTTTTTAAAATGTTTCTGTATAAAATCTCATATTTCCACATAAATCGGTAACATTATGTAAAAACAACATTGTAACTTGGTATGGTAAGCTACCTGTGCAAGAGCTTACAGTATTTTTATAAAATGTTTCTGTATAAAATCTCATATTTTCACATAAATCGGTAACATTATGTAAAAACAACATTGTAACTTGGTATGGTAAGCTACCTGTGCAAGAGCTTACAGTATTTTTATAAAATGTTTCTGTATAAAATCTCATATTTCCACATAAATCGGTAACATTATGTAAAAACAACATTGTAACTTGGTATGGTAAGCTACCTGTGCAAGAGCTTACAGTATTTTTATAAAATGTTTCTGTATAAAATCTCATATTTCCACATAAATCGGTAACATTATGTAAAAAACCAAATAAATATTTAATATATATATTTTTTTAATTTAAAATAACAATGTTGCTTTGATATTTCCACTTATTCATTTTTATTCCACAACTAGTTTCAAGAACTACCGTTCTTTTCTTCAGGTGGGTTTAAACTAAAAACTAATTTGGTGTGGTGTGCGGCAGTGTCGTGGCTATGGCGAGAGGAAGTGGTAATAAACAAAGTCACATTGTTATTTTAATATTTTTAAAATGAATTTCCACAATGTAAACTTCTCTACCTTTGAATACATTTTTTTTAATTTTAATATTCATTCATTCATCAGTTCACACCATCACGGCATATCCTTTCATGTAGGGTAACCAGCAACATGTGTGCGGGTGTACATTACCTTATAAAAAGAAACAAGAAACATGCGTATTCCCACACACCAGTCTCGTCACACCTAATAAGGCACTACATTAAGAATGGCTGGTGAACATCATTGCTTAAGTATGTGAGACGTATTTTAGATAACCCAAAATTTTAATATAATTACCATAGTGATTTTCATAAATATATAAATAGATATTCGCTAAACGTTTCTTTTACAAAACAAAAAACATATGGCATTGTATAGAAATACAAAGTAAATGAATGAATTACAAGATTGTGTCATCACATTGTGTGTGTATTTAAAATATTTGAAATAATCTGCATATTGATGATAATAGGCGGAGTTGAATGATCTAGAAAGTAAAACCATGATTGTGTGTACATAATATGTGTACCAACAATATTCCAGTTTCTTTACTTAGATATACAATTAACAGTCCTTGAACCAGATGTTTGCATCTAACACATTTTTAGGTCAATTTCTTTTTGAGATGTCAGTGGTTATTTTGTACGGTGACCAACCATCGACTAATATTGGCTCACATCTTTTTTTTACAAAGATTATTTTATACATTTTAATTTTATTTTTTACAAGGATCCCAGATACCTATCTACTGGTATAAGAGGTAATGACAATTACAATTTAAACAATAAAACAATGAGTAAGACAGATCCCTTATGCACATATTATTCACATCATGCAATTATTTATACATGTAGGTATATCTCGCTTTTTTAATTACTTTTTCATTAAAGAACAGAAAGTTATGTGTCTGCGTTTTTTAAATCGTTTGGTATCTCTCTCTATTTGTTCTCGGTACTTGATATCTCAAATTATCTTTTGATCTGTAAATAATACGATGCTTTGTTGTTATTCAATGTAATATCCAGGTTTGTTTTGATTAAATTATTGTTTAATCAAAACAAACCTAAAAATATCTATTTTGATTTTTATAATTATATTATTTCCATCGAATATTTCTGTAATCGCATTTCTCTTGCATTGCTATAGTAGAATTTCTCATGGAAAACTCTAAAAGAACAGATTAAGAAGATACGAAGAGTCACTGCAGACACTATTCAAAGTGCCAAAGAAAGATGTGCCCCGTTCCACCATCGTACTTTTCAACTTTGCGCTTTGCACTTTGCAATTCGTCGGCTTGTTTTCGTTCCACCATTACATTTTTTCGCAAAGTAAAAGTTGCAATATGCAAAGCGAAAAGTAGAACGCCTATTGCAAAGCAAATAAGCCGTTCTGTTCCACCATCGCTACTTTTCATAAAAAAACTTTGCAAACCTTGAGAATGAATTGAAAAGAATATTTTGACATTTCAAATTTGCCATTCGTCGAGTTGTGAAAGTAGAAGTTGTTTGTTTAGAATTTTTGAGTAAATTTATTATAAAATTTTGCATAAATTATTGTTAGAAAGGGATGAGGAAGACGGGGTTGTAAGAAATTATAGAGAAAGGATAAATTTCGAAAATATTTTACCCACGCAGTTCCTCGAATACTTTCGCATAAATAGCACTCAGTGTGAATATGTCTTGATTAAGTACACGATTTATTCTGATTTTTTTAGGTAATTTAAACTATGTTTATGTGATTATTATGTCCGCTTTTTCTAAGTTTATATGATTATTTCACTACTCATTTACACATATTTTAAGGTACAGAACAGCACTAAGAGAAGCAAATGATTGTCTCCTCAAAAGCAAATAATTCAGTGAAGCACCTGTTGTTTCACTGTATTAGTGATAGTGTAACTAATAAATTTCTCCAAAAAACTCCTTTCTTTTCATTAATTATCTCCAACACGGCTATTTTTTTCTTAATATTGTCTTCCGGCTCATTTTCTAACAACAACAACAACGAAATCACAGAACAGACAAGAACGAACGGTGTCAAAAATGATCGTGTACGCTACGCGCGAAACACTCGGTACTACTAAGTTATCACTAGGTGTCGCTAGCGTCAATTGAAAAGACTTTGTAAATGTTTGACGACGCCGCAAAGTGACCATTTTTTTTTCGTGGAACGCGAACGCTTTGCACTTTGCGAAATTCTCAAATCGCAAAGCGAAAAGTGAAAAGTTGAAAAGTACAATGGTGGAACGGGGCACTGATTATAGGGAAACAGTAGACTTACCGTACACTAAGAAAGTGAAGATAAAAGAGACAAAATTCATGTTACATTTCTTTTCTCTTATAGATTCATAGAATGTGTAGGTAGTTTCAGAGAAAGAATAAACAAAAAACATATATACTATAAATTATGAATAATTGTAAAAAATATGGAGTTTATTGTTAAAATTCGAGTGAATTAATTAATTAGGAAGTCAAAAGAACAAAATCTTACCTACTACCACTTCAATTTAGCCACATGAACAACGCTATCAACTACTTTAGTTTGACACACTTCACTTTTTTACACTTCAATTTAGTCACACAATCCACGATATCAACAACTTACGTCTTTCCTACGGCGTCTGACTTATTTAATCCTTAGGCTTAGATTTGATTTTCAGTAAACTTGTTTTCAACAATATACTTTTATTACAATTTTAAAATAATATAAATTCAAGATAACTAATTTTGTATAAAAGTTAGGATCAAAGTTGATTACTAGAGGAGGTCTTATCTAGAATCATAATCTATTGTTCTTTGTGACTTAATTACAACTTTTTATTTAATTAAACACCTTTGTCTAGAATCATCAGTAAAATAATATATAAATAATATTATATATTCCATATAATATTAGTCTCTGCGATTCCAAAATGATTTTAAAATACCCAAATGTAATACAGAACAATTACAAAACAACTACATTTATTTGGGAATAAAATTTTTCAATTGCCTCCCAAATGAATTAAAGCAGATAAAAGAAATTAAAAAATTTAAACATAAATTAAAATTGCACTTAACTTTCTAAAATAGTAGTTTTCGATTTTGTTGTTTTGATTTGTTTCAATTTCCAGTATTTTCTTTTTTTATTTTTGAATATGTGTTTTGATATATTTGAATCGTCTATAATTCTATATTACTCATTTTTAAATTATTTTCATGTTTTTCTTTTTTTTGGTTTGAATATGTATTCTGATATGTTTTCTCATTTGAGTATTCTTCTTTTTCATTTATTTTCAACCTTTTTATGATGTTTATTTGATTTTTTTGTGTTCATGTATGATTTGATTTAATTACTTTTACTTTTATGTTGACTTTGCTTTGTATTGATATTTTTTATTTTGTTATAAGTGCTTCCCTCATCAAGCACAAGATTGTAATCTTTTTGATGAGGTACTGCAGGGAAAAATATGTAAGAATATTATTAATAGTGAATTTATATATTGATTTGTATTATAAAATATATTAAAAATAAAAATAAATAAATAAATAAAATATGGGCGACGTCTGTCTCAATACTCTATTATAACTTTGATAACATGCTTCAATGCAATAAATCAAATGGTTCTGAACCAAACAAAATAACTATAAACATAAGACAGCTTCCATAGATGTCACTTTTCACCTAGGTTGCCTTTTATTTTAAATTAATTATGAATATTTTACAGAATCTCACCTCAAAAAGATTTTATATTGTGTAGTCCCAAATCAATAAGAGATGATGGTCACGATCAGATAATGATTGACGACACCCGACCGGCTTCGATTCCGTTACAAACAATTTGCATAATGATCGAACAAATAAGGTCAGACGTGGCCTCAAACCTATCACAGACTTCATCAATTATGTATATTATATATTATATACCTACTATCTATATTAAACTATTGCTGCTTTTGTGCAATTTGGTTAAACAAAGTAACCCGCAAATTTAACTTATACCAACTATAACCCTTTTAATAAATCATATTCAATATCTGTACGTTAAGTTCAATGGAGAGGACACTGGAAAATTTTAAAACGTACAAGAACCACTTCAAGAGACCACATATTGTGGCTGAGAACATAATATTATATTAAAACCTCCTAATACACTATGAATTTAAGTGTTTGTAAGAGTAACTATCGTATGCGTTAAAAAGGGATAATGCGTGATTTAAATTATGGGAAATCCAAAATTTATCGATTATTTTTGCATTTGCAGAACAAACCAGACTTGAGATGAAAAAAAATAAATATCATCAGTTATTCACTTATATTCTATGCACTCTTAAAGCACACAAAACTCTACGGCATTTGCCTACATAGAATAAAAAATATGATCTAAAAAATGATAATTTAATAATAAATGTTGAATTTTAAAATTTTGTATTGCTTATTGACCAGATGATGAAATGTTGAAAGTACTTATGGTATTTTAATAAAAAAGTGCGATATTTAGGTTTTTTATTTATTTATTTTCTTTGGGAAGCTACAGCTCATTTACAGTATAATGATAAAATATTATTTTTACAGTGTTAGAGCAAAAGAAACATTCCATCAATATAATATAAAAACAAATAACAGTTTACAAGCCAAAAATATTCATACACACACCTTCATACACACCCTCACACACACTTATACACACCATCACACACACATACACACACACATACATACATACATACACCTTCATACACCCCCTCACACACACTCATACACACCATCACACACACATACACACACACATACATACATACATACACCTTCATACACCCCCTCACACACACTCATACACACCCTCACACACACTCATACACACCATCACACACACATACACACACATACATACATACATACACCTTCATACACCCCCTCACACACACTCATACACACCATCACACACACATACACACATACACGCACACACATACATACATACACACATATACAACAACTAGGGAAGGGATGAGAAAGGAGAGAATATTCCGAACATCATGAACTGCTATGAGAACCAATCTATCTATATTTCATGTCAAATTTTTAACATCTCAATAGTAACGAAGATACCGAGAAAAAAAATTCTTCCTCATTTTATAGATTGTGATGGTGTTTCAGCTTATTCTCAAGCGAAAAGATTTTCATGTTGGTATATAAAGAATAATAAAGATAGGGAACTTAATAAGAATGCATAATTGGTGAACGTTGCGCAAGTGCATAAAGAGCTCACGTAAACCAGCAGGTGACAGTTCGTAGGTCCTGTAGGTGCTTTGAGTTCCTGGTTCTCTTATAATACTCCAACTTCGTCTCAATAGAGCTGTTAAAAATATTATATTTTAAATGAACTACAGATCAAGGAACGTTTTTTTACAGCACATCTTTTGATAATTTCCCTGCCCTCTGTCCTAATTTATCCAGGGTCACAGCTTCATGTTCATCGTTTTTCTGGACTGCCTCATGTTGTCGGGGTTCTTACCCATCATCTAGGATTAGAGAGAATACTGTGGGGGGGGGGGGCAAGTCTGGTGAAACGTCGAAATCAAAACCCTCATGATTACCTATATCATGGATATAATTATCATATGGAGTTCTTGAATATCCTAACATATTATAGAACATAAGATAATTGTACCCATGATATGGGTAAACATATATTGTTTTGATTTCGCTGGTTGACATGACCCACCCCCCAGAGCACAGTTTTCACGAAGTAGATGTCCTCCCAATGCATTAATTGACTATATCATCTGTATCTCCCCTTTTACAACTTCTTTGTTATTAGAACCATCTTGAAAAATGTTCATCTGACATACCTAGTCGTTGCATACTGCGCATCCTTAAGTGTGTTGAATATATTGCCATAAATCTGATATAGTGATACACTCAAGGAGCCCATTCTAATGGGAAAAGTGAAAGTTAAAAGATCTAGAGGTCGTGACCTTGTTAAGTCCGCTGTATGTCTAAATTTTCAGTCACTGAAGGCCTGAAATCTGTCCAAGACCGTCCTACACGGAAGTAGACAATACGCCAAGTAATTGAGTGAAGTTTTCCGTAAACATAATTTATTTAATAATGGGTATTTTAATCAAACAAATGATTTTGTCTACATATATATTTTTTCCTGAATCCAGGATGACCGTTTCAGCTTATTAGGCCCTTATCAAGCTGAAACGGTCGTCCTGGATTCAGGAAAAAATATATATGTAGACAAAATCATTTGTTTGATTAAAATACCCATTATTATGGAATTCTACATATTCAACACCGTCAGCATTGACAAAATTAAAAAATAATTTATTTATTTACGATAACATACCGTCACAATTACGAAATACATTAAATAAGACAATTAATAACCCACATAAAGACCAGAAAATGTAACACTTATTTTACAAAACAAATAAGCATACACGAATGATGGTGAATCTGAATCCAAAGGGTCTAGGAAGGGATTAAATGGAAAGATTAATATTATTACAACACGCCACCATGATGAATTCCATTACGTTATAATGATTTAACATAATATTTATATATTCACATAGAAACGCATGCAAAAGCATACACACATACATAAATTAGGAAGAAATAAGTTTATTACATTGCTTTGTAGACATCGCTCAAATACCCGAGAAGATTCAGAAAAAATGTTTCTATTTCCACAGTACCTATGTATTATATTTGGAACAACCTCTTATGATAAACAATTTTTTGTGTAGTTATTACTTTCTGCCGGAATACTGAAGAGATCATTATTAAATTTATGGTAGATCGCGTAAGAACTCTTAGATTTATTTTTTCCAATAAATATCGGGAATCAATGCGATTATGTAGAATATTATGCAGAGCACACGGCCCTTTATTGATCGCATATATTGTTTTCAGCGAGTAGAATATTTGGAGGAATGTGTGTTTGTTTTAAAATTTAAATGTCTGAAACTTATGTATGTTTTGTAATCGTAATCACTCTTTCTTACCCCGTTTGATTATATTTAGATCTCAATCGAATATTTTTATGATCGCATATATATACGCAAATATTGTATTTTTTCCCTGCCGGGAGTCAATAATATTTTTATGAAAATATAATATCTCAACAGAGATGAAGGGGAAATATTAAACAGTTTACAGTAGTTTTTAATCCGTGAATCAGCAAATAAATAAATATATAAATTATTTTTTGTTCAATATCAGCATCTAATATTATTTTTTGTGATGTATTTAATCTTTATGCAAATAAAATAAAAACTAATGTTTTCTTCAACCTTCTAATTTTTAGAAAATAAAGGAATTTAAAATAATTAATTTAATAATTTTTTAATTTAATAATGAATTTAATTTTAATAAATGTATTTTTATCATCAGAATAAATTATGAGCAAGGTCGGTATAAATAATATTGCAATTTCCGTATAAACATAATTATTTAAAATGCTAGTTACTACAACAGCTAAAAAAACGATATCCAATTTACGACAAATATACCGTGTGATGCGGTCTTTATACCCCACTACCCGCTCCTCAACATACCGAATATACATAGGGAAGGCTCAGTATTAACTTTACTGGCTATTGGTTACTGATTTTCCAGTAAATATTTCTATAGAGATGAAGAGAGAACATGCATTCATAGGAGAACTGGGAAATCAGGTTATCAGGTGCCTTTGTAATTTGTCAAAAAAAATTTTTTAGATGTCTTTGTTAACCTTTTTGAACTGATCATAGTTTTTGAATACTTTTAGTGGAAATATAAAGTTCCTCGATGCTATGATCATCGCATAAGCTTGAGGCGTCCTGTTGCTGATTACCTCATAGCTACAATGTCGCCTTTGTTCTCATTTCTGAAAATACATTTATTAAATAAATATTACATAATTTTAATGGTTTGTGGACATAGGAGACAATAACCAGTAACCTATCTACAATATATCTACTTGTAAAAGGATATAATTCAGAGTATTGTTAAATTAATGTTGTATTACATACATAGATATTTTTTTAATCTCTCTCAAGTGTTTCACAAACCCGATTTGTAAAATTTGATAAAACTCTAACTAGAAAATATGATTTATTTATTTATTTTTATCATTATGTATAAAACAATTGCGAATATGTTTTTGTAATGTTTCATGAACTAAATTATTTGAAATACTTTCAATCCAATGAACGGGTATATTTTGAATGGGCAGTTATAATAATAATAATTGTCTTTATCAATACCCATTGGTTCAATAATAGAATTACCACATGATTGGTTCCTAGATTGATCATATGTGAAGCAGTGATCTCATCAAGAGGAATTTGCACCAGATCCACAATATGCTGTTATTATCATCTGTATTCTTTAAATTACAATCTTCAATTTGTTCTTGTTATTTCTTTTTTTTTATAAATCAACTTTGCAGAAAGTGGAGAATTTAAGCTGGGAGAAATGGTTTAAAAATTAAACTATGCATTTAAAATCATATACTTTATTTGTGTAAAATAAAAAAAGTTAAACAGAGATTTTTTTGAGTAAACCATATACTTTAGTTGGTAGGAACAAGTTTGTTTGGTCATAATATTAATAATTGTCAATACTACGTATGTTGACAAAAAAGTGTGGAGTCAGATTTTCAATACGACAGAGCGAGAAAGGAATACTTCGATTATCTCCATAAAATAAATATTCTAAGGTAGAGGCGTTTTCATTGTGGAAATTCATTTTTATGAATTATTAAAATAACAATATAACTTTGTTTATTTCCACTTATTTATTTTTATTCCACAACTAGTTTCAAGAACTACCGTTCTCTTCTTCAGGTGGGTTTAAACTGAAGAAGAGAACGGCAGTTCTTGAAACTAGTTGTGGAATAAAAATTAATAAGTGGAAATAAACAAAAATAATGTTGTTATTTAAATAATTTATTATCCATAAAATATATTTAAAAATATAAATCGCATGTGTTGAGTAACTAATCAATAAAATATTTTCATCCTCTATCAGTTCCTAAGTTACGGATAAGAAGATTATCTTTATGTTATGAAATATACGAATTTAAAAAATATTTTTTTTTTTATTATAAGAATTTGTTTAATATATGAATGAAAATTTGTTTTACTTCCATGAATCTTCCATAATCTTCTTTACTTCCATCCATAAATCTTCTTTACTTCCATCTTAAAAGACGAACATGATAACATTAATAAATTAGAAGTAAACTCACGTAGAAATAACCTCCGAAAGTTAAACTACCTAAAGAAATATATTTTACCTGTGTACAAAAATGTATATGGCATGAGAATATGGGAATATCTCCTGACAAAAATATTAAATGATATGGATGATGAGCTCTTGCATATATGCACTACGTGCCCTAAATTTTTTACCCACTTAAAAAGGTATATGATGAGGTCCGATGACGACAGCTATGTGCTCTAGAAGTATACTCCTTGAGTTGACCGGCTGTCATAGGTCGAAACCTGCATCGTATTCTATTTATCTTTATATGTATATAGGTATATTGGATTTTTTATTTCTTATTGTTTTTTTTTATTTATGTATTTATTTACTTGCTCACTTATTTGTTTCTTTATTTTATTATTGTTTTATGAATTATGTATATTAAAATTACCAAACTGAATTCGTCAACCTCAGATAAACCCTGAGGGTTTCGATGGTTGACTGTATGAATTGTTAATGTCATTATATATAAAAAAAAATACTTCCCGGGCTGCAACTATTTAGTATTGTTTTAACTACCAATTTTCTATTTTTTTTTTGAAATTATAAGTTTAATGAATGTTATATTTTTGATACAACTGATATCAGTAAACTAATTCTAATAAAGAAAATATTTGTCAAAATAGCATAAAGTATTTTTAATTGAGCAAGATCTGGACTTTGGGATTTTGGGTGTGTGTGATATGTCCAACAAAATAGTAGGGAGAGCAGGCTATGGTGGTTCGGGCATATTATGCATTATGCAGGATAGTCGGGAGAGCAGGCTATGGTGGTTCGGGCATATTATGCATTATGCAGGGTAGTAGGGAGAGCAGGCTATGGTGGTTCGGGCATATTAAACATTATGCAGGATAGTAAGGAGCAGGCTATGGTGGTTCGGGCATATTATGCATTATGCAGGAGACTTTCAGAATATTTAGGCAATAGATAGCCAAGCCCTTAATATCCCCGCTTGGAGTACTCGGGGTTAAATCATTAAGGGCCTAATGGGTAGTTTTTCTTCTGCAAGTTAAAGATTGTCTCTTTTGAAACATAAACTCTAGTTTCTTTGAATATCACGAAATAGGCAGGCTATGGTGGTTCGGGCATATTAAACATTATGCAGGATAGTAAGGAGCAGGCTATGGTGGTTCGGGCATATTATGCATTATGCAGGAGACTTTCAGAATATTCAGGCAATAGATAGCCAAGCCCTTAATATCCCCGCTTGGAGTACTCGGGGTTAAATCATTAAGGGCCTATTGGGTAGTTTTTCTTCTGCAAGTTAAAGATTGTCTCTTTTGAAACATAAACTCTAGTTTCTTTGAATTCCACGAAATATATAAAAATACATTGATTTAAAATAAAATCAAAGTTTAAGTTATTAAAAAAACGTACTGAAGATTTTTATAAGACATTGCACTGCTGGAGAGAGTGCAGCGAAGGTTCACCAAACTGGGAGAGGGGCTTCATGATTGGACATATGAGGAGCGGCTCCAAGCTTTGGTACTGACAACGCTTAAAGAAAGAAGAATGAGGGGTGACCTCATTGAGACATATAAAGTGTTAAACAATCATTATGACTGTCCTGAACTCCCGCATATATATGTACACTCAGAATCAAAACGAGCACTTGCGTGGCCATAGCCTGAAGTTAAATAGAAGTGCGTTTGGTCAGAATCCGTATAAACACTTCCTGAGCAATAGAGTGGTGGATGCTTGGAACAGGCTGCCTCAGGATCTGGTTGTTGCTGAGAGTGTTAACTCATTTAAGAACGGACTGGATGGATTGCAGTGACACTGGACTCATTCAAGCATATCAGCTTTTTGCTGCCGGCTTGTCATCTTGATAATAATAATAAATTTCAAAGAGCTTTAAAGAGTCGTGTTTTTGGTGAAACTTGATCTTGTTATTGTATTTTTAAAATGTGTAAGAAATAAATATATCTATTTTATTGTGCACTTAATGAATATGTTATGTTTTTTTAAGTTCAATGCTTCTCTCTCAAACACGATTTCTTAACTCTATCGATAGAGTATGAACGTTAGTATTTTGACAAAAATAATGTTATTTTAAGAATAATTAGATAATTTCAAAAAAATACTCTCTTTCTTTAATATGCTGAAGTTTAACTACTCTTTAAGACTAAAAATTCGTATTTGTCAAATGATTGTATGTGTTGTCACATTTTTCATCTGGGTGTTGTTTTAAAAATATCCCACATTATTGAACCGAATTCCCTCAAAACTCCACGTTGTTTGAGTTGATCGAAAAATATTGCCTTACCAGCTTTTGTATATTTGTTTGTACATAAATTAAATAATTTCATCGCAACAAATAATTTGATCATTTTCATCATCTGTTGAAGCCATTAGTTACATCAAAGTATACATTATAAACAATAGATTGACGCTGAATGATGTGCAAAATATGGCTATGCAATTAATAAACGTCTCGACACAATGTATTCCAAAGCTGATGCAGTGCCAAGGGTATGCATACGTCGTTAACAGTTGGCCAAGAGATAAAGCAGACGTTGATAGAATCTGACATGAGAAGGAGAAGAATAAGAAGAAGAGAACTGTGATGATGATGATGATTACGATGCTAATTGCTGTCCGAGAAATTCTGCCGTGGTATGGGCGGTGTTACACCATTTTAATGGGCGACCAACGGACCAAACAAGGTTGTCAAAAAATACCTAAAAAAAACCTTAAAAATCAATGACAATGGTTTCTGCGATGACGAGATACTAGGGATCCACTCATTTTATCGTCATGGTTGCGATATTGTAAACAAGCATGTTGGGATCAGAAAAACAAACTCAGATTTGCTCAGAGCAGATTGAGCAAATCTTGAAATTTTCAAGCTCACTTTTTGAAGGTTTGTGTCTGCAACTTATTACAATCATGTATTAAACATAAATTTATAGTAGTACATAGATGTAATAGTATTTTTTTTAATATCTCATCTCAAAAACGCTGAAAATATTTTTTAAGTTGTAGCTCAACTTTTTGCAAGTTTGTTGGGTCCATAAAATGTTCTGGAAAATTGGCGAAATTACAAAGGTATACCATAATTATCTACTCAGTAAAAAATCAGTAGGTCCTACATTATGTATGTTTGAAAAATTTGATCTAGGAAGTGCCAAATACAGCAACCTTTTTTCTTATATACCACCATTTTCCTAATCTTTACATGAACCTATATAATTCATCTGTTCGTGTGTGTCACTGAACTCCTTAACGGCTGGACCCATTTGAGGTTTTTTTTTGTATTATCATTTTCTGGTGTTCCGTAATCAGGCAAAATAACATCTTATATATAGTTCACCATCCATTCTGAATGTTGGCTTTTTGAGGCGAGGAGAAACTTATATGTGGGTATACGCACGTGTCATGCTTCCATTTAAAATGTAAAGCATACTCGCATAATTGTCGCTGGATACCAGACGTCGAGGGATATGACGTGATGGTACATGGTTATTTTTATGTCTGCTGAACCAGTTCATAGAAGGTAATCCAACGTTCAGGCAGGACAGCGTCTGTCATAGTAATAGGTTTGCCAGTTTTGTAAATTATTTTTTTATTCTTCGTGGAATCAGAAGCCTCTGTAGCTAGATATAAATTTAAAAATAAATAAATAAGAAAAAAATACAATACAATAGCTGATCTGACTTTGTAGGTAGGTATATTAATTCCTCGACTCAATTGCGCCCTTGGAAAATTCAAAGTAACTTTTATATAAATATCTTTTAATTCTTTAACAGATTTTTAATTATCTCAATAGAGACGAAGTTGGAATATTTATTGTAGGAGAACCGGGAAATCAAGGCACCTACAGGGCTTACGACCTGTCATCGGCTGGTTTACGTGATCACTTTATGCGCTTGCGCAACGTTCACCAATTATGCCTTTTAATGAGATCCCTATCAATTCAATTTTGAAAGTTCTATATATTGTAATACTGAAATTCTTTTAGCGCAAGCGCATAAAGTGATCACGTAAACCAGCCGATGACAGGTCGTAAGCCCTGTAGGTGCCTTGATTTCCCGGTTCTCCTACAATAAATATTCCAACTTCGTCTCTATTGAGATAATTAAAAATCTGTTAAAAAATATCTTTGACTCCCGACAGGGAAAAAAATCCAATGTTTGCGCATATGCAATAATAAAAATATTCGATCTTTTAATTCATTAATTTAAATTTGAAGAGAATACTGTAGGTATAGTATATATATATTTTTTAATATTTTAACAAGAATTTGGTTAAGAATTTTCCAACGATACGCAGAAAATAATAAAAATGTGGAAATAAACGAAAGAGTTGATTTTCGTGGCTAAACAATGTCTAATAAACGCGACCAATCTCATATTTTTGCTGGAAAATGTAAGAACACAATTGATTTTGGTTTTGAATACATATTGAGAAGGCTAAGCTTAATAATACGAATAGAAATCGTTCCTTCAGATTCACTAAAACGAAAAAAGAAACATTTCCGAATAATAAAAATGTTGGTTTTAGCATCCCTGTAATTGATAAAGTCGGCGATGGCGAGTGTTTACGTATGAAATATTTTGCCTACTTAACTGGCCCACTTTCGGTGGCGGCATCTGTGTGAGCACACACAGCACCACCATACGACTTTTATATTATACTATAGCATAGCATACAATCTACACTCACTCGTTGTAGATTATACTTACCTACCTACTTCTTATGCAACTATATTTCTCAAACTTTATCAATAATAAATGTACCAGTATCTTAGAACATCCGGTTTCATTTTGATTAATCCTATATGTTTTCGTGCATTTTGGGCTCATGGATGAAATCGCATTGACCTTGAAATGATCATCAGTAAAATTATTGATTAAAATTCCCTTTTTTATTATAATTTATAATAATATTTTTTTTTATTATCATTTATAAAGATTCATACTTTACCTCATTCGTAGTTCAAAGGAAGTGAATTACAATAAATAATATCTCCCAATACCTGACTTCAATTTCCTACCCTCATCTGATACGTTATATTATAATGACTCTGCGCAACAATAATTTACCTTAAGAAAAGCAAATTTTATATTTTAACTTTATTTTATAATTGTGATATATGCAGCCAAACGCAAAATAAATAAATAATGACAGACATAAAAGAATATTTATATTTTTAATACGTGTGAACACCCATGTGTTGTACTTCCTACAATAAGGTAATACACACCCCCCACAGCTGATTACCATACATTATGGAATACGCGGTCATGTTATGCGTGTATGATATCTTTAATAATATTTATGTTATGTGAATATTGATAGATGTTGGCCTTCGTGGCTCAATTAGTTGGGTATCTGACTGCTGATCCAAAGGTCCCGGGTTCGATTCCCGGTGGATACACAGTTTTTAATTGTGTTTTCAGTCTGGATCTCCAAAATGTGGCAACTTGTTATTGGGTGCGTATTAAATTAATATTTGACATAGTACCTGTTAGTTGCAGTTATAATAATAATAAAAGTCTTTTTAATATAAAATAAAACATACATATCCGCAATTTCACAGGAGTATATCGGCAATGACGCAGTGATACGAGACTTACAATACCAAAATCCTTCATCCTTCTCCACTCCCCCCCCCCCAATTTCTACATACCTCATTATCATTTGTATGTTTATAGTTTTAAATTTCTTGTGGTCATATTTCAAGTTTTTCTATTTAAATATGTTTTAGTAATTTTTTTTATATTATAATAATAATATAAACATTTATTGAAACAGTGAACGACAAGGCGATATCCGTCGCCGCCTACAATCTCCTTAAAAATATAGTTTTTTTACAATGCTTTTAGCGGTGGAGGAAAGTCATTCCAGTATTTTGTTGCAGCGTATTTGAAACTACCTTCAAGCGCTGCCCCTCTATGCCTAGGAATAAATATAATTATGTATAATGTAATGTATTATATGGTGATGAGGAAACTATTTTCTGCAAATAAAACATGTATTGTTGACTTTTGTAATTTGTAAATAACTGTATGTTTCCCCTTAAATTAAATAGATAAGAAATATATTAATATGCTATGCTGAATGTTCATATTCAGAATGAGTTATAAATATTTAAATCATATTTTATAAAATAAAAAGGAAAAAAATAAGACATATATTATAAAATAAAAAGAGACGCTTACCCACGACTGAGAACCACCGTTCTATGAAACATATACCCACTCCATCCGCCGATGCAGGAATCATCAATTGTCAGCGAATTATAATAATGCAAATTCAGTAAAATTTTGTACTGTTTCTTGCGTGCGTAGACCAATGTTATATATATTTTTTTATATTTCATTTAATGAATCAAGTTTACATCTTTAAAAAATAAAAATATAAAATTTACATTACATTGCGTCAATTATAAAGTTAGTTTAACTGCCTATATTTCAAAATTTTTTAAAAATATCAAAAAAGCTGAAACACCCCAACTAGATAATTTAATTTTCTATAAAAATATGCAGCTTGTATGCATCTGTTTATTTTCTTAATTAATATTAATTGTTTTTTTTTATTTTTATCATTGTTTTAACATTGTAAATATATAAGTAGTGTTGGATGAGCCTTTAGACCTTGATAATGACGAGTCACTTAAGGGAAATTAACCCCGAAGTGACCACGGTCATAATAACTCGAATTTGCGGAAAAATACTTGGCCAAATTTTTTTTTCTCTTAAGGCTTTTCACCCAAAAAACGGCCATATTTTACTTACGGGCTATTTCACCACCTCTGGATAAAGTGCCCGATAGCCAATCTAACACAAATCTAACGGATAAACCGAAAAATGCGTTTCACGACTCTCTGATAGCTCTATCCCATGGATAAAGTTCTAGATATGTTGTCTAGCGGAATAGGTTCGCGATAAGTGATAGATAAGTTAAACTGAGTATAAGTTATTTTTTAAATGATCGAAATTTATGACCAAATCGACGATGATATCGTATTTTTACATAATACGAGACAAAATCGGCGTCAGAGATTTATTCCAAATGCGAAAAGATTATTTTTCGGAGTTCGACAATATTGATTTCAAGGCGAGGTTTAGATTGACGAAAACGTCTGCACAGAACATTTTAGGACTCATAAAAGAAATTATTTTTTCGTATATCTTATTTTCTATAACATTTTTATGTTGACAAACTAAATCCACCAACACGTTGATGTCATCCTCTCAGAAATTCGTAGTTCATTCTCTTTTATACATTCTCAAAATATTTGAAATATCTTGTTTTGTGTCCACGTGTTCGTTTTGACCGCGTGTTTATTTACCGTTGTCCGTTGTTTACTGCAGTTTACTGCGACTTTTTACGATTTACAATGTGACAGCTTTATCAACCCATAGACAAGACCATTGAAATAGATGAAATTACAACGTTGCCACCCTTTATCCGTCGGATAACAATCTGTAAGAAATTTGTAGGTGGTGAAACGCTCGCTTCATTTATCCATGAGATAAATTTATCTTATGGATAGTTATCTAGAACTTTATCCAGAGGTGGTGAAATAGCCCGTTAATTACATAAAATAAATTATCTTGGGTATTTTTTGTCTGCGGTCCTGCGATTCACGACACCCGATTTTTTAGTTTGTAGACAATTCTCACCCATACACGCACACACTAACAAGACCATGTATGATGAATCTTTAGGATACCTACACTTGAGCCACCCAATACTTTAGCTCAATGAGAATTGCCGCCGCTAACAAAAATCACAAATAATAATCGGAAGGAAATAGTACATACACGCTTCATTTGACATATAATTTCTACGTTAATTATGGTCGATATTGCCTTGTACAAATCGTCAAAATAAATAATAAAAATATGAAAAAACAATTACTTATTTTATAATTAAATACAAAACAACAAATTAATCAAAAAAAATTTCAATCATATTTCATTTTATTTTCCAACTGTCGATTCGTTCATGAGATTTCAATTCTCTGATTTAATCGACATTATTAAGCCAAGATGCGTGCACGAAGGAACATTTTGTATGGCGTAGTGGACTTCTTTTTGCATGCTAATAACACCAACAAGAGGCCTCGAAGCATATATGTTCCCATATATGGATTTACTCAGAATTCGGAGTAGAACATTTTATGGGAGTTTTGTGTGTGTGTGTGTGTGTGTGTGTGTGTGTCCGCCCCCCCCCCCTTATAACTTTTGATCCGCTCAATTTACAGAGCCCAAATTTTCAGTATATATAAAAAGTTATAGGCCTACGAAACTTTTTTACTCAGAATCGTAAATTTTTGTTTCAGTCAGGGGTTACCAACTTTTGAAATTTTAGTTTATTTTTCCATATATCTCAGAAACCATAAAAGCTAGAACGCTGAAAATTGGTATAAAGATAGACAAATACAAAATCTCAAATTAGTTTTTTTTTTGAAATTCCAGGATTTCTCAAACATTTTTATGAGTTTAAAAGCCGAAACACCCCAACTAGATAATTTAATTTTATATAAAAAATATAAACATTGTATTAGCACATCTCAATTTTTTTTAACAATTTTTATAAAAATTGAATTTAGTTACGACATCACTTCATACAATTTATATGGCAGTCGCCTATACACAATATGTAAGAAGACTTAATAGTTTGTTACTTAAATCTCCAAACATACATACATACTACATACCATCATACTATTTTCATATTCTCTGTAGGAAAAACACTAGGACTGACCTCCATACTATCCTATCCTGACAAACATACCTACATGTTTTATATAGAAAATAAAATATCTTCAAATATTTATTAATTTGTGTTGTTTATAGTTAGGTACGCATTCTTTGATTATGCATACTATCGCCATCGACAATTGGATCTCATGTGTTACATGCAACTAGTTTTATTATAAGGTTAAATCCAACAGCTTCAATGTATTTAAAAAAATATATACAAAGAGTAACACCCGTATTAATATGAAGGATCAGGTCTCAATTTTTCTCTAAATTTGAAATAACGTATGTATTAATGAAATATTAATTCAAGTAAAGAGAAAAAAGTGAGGCTTGAGGAGTTCTTAATCCTCATGTTTGTCTCTGAATACGGGAAAGGGTATTATAGGGAAACTATATGTGGATTTCACGAAAAATAACATTTAACTTTTTTCCACGTATTGTGTTTATATTTGACCACTGACGCGTTTCGCTCAACGAGCACCAACAGAATGGTGTGTGGCCAAATATATTTTACAAGTGAAAAAAAAAGGGTTTATTACTTATTTCAAAAGCAATTTAATATAATTGGTCATAAGATGTCATAAAAAAGCAATAAAACACAATACAAACAAGCAATTAAATAAAAACTGAAAATAAAACATAACATGTTATAAAAAAACTGCCGAAAATAGGTAGGTTATTTGAAATCTAACTATAAAAATACTTTATCCAACAACTATCATGATCTACTTTAAAAGTCGGATTATTGGGAATATTTTGGGTTAAAAAAACTTATAACATACTTTTTAGCATCGTTCCATACTTCATGTTTTTCTGTTGATCGAGATTTTTACATTACTTTCTTTTAGAATATCGTTCACATGGTTATGCCATCCTTTGTTATATGATCCCGGCATTTTGTTCCATTTTATTGATGACATTATTCTTAATCTTACATTATTTTATTAAATCCTCATTCCTTACCCTGAAATACATCACATTTCTTCTTTCCAACGATCTAATTTACTACTTTTATTTTCCTTTTCGCGTTTTTTGGAGGCATTGTATTAAAATATGTAATTTGATTATAAATAAGTGAAATTTATTTTTACGTTTAGCTTGGTTATGTTTAGTCCATTAAAGTGCTGAAGAAACTATTTCAATGCTGTAAAAATGTGGTCTGAAAGAGAGAATGTAAAAGAACTATTGAATAAAATTTGTCATAGATTCGAATAACCGCAAGTAATCGATTAAAAACGTTGTGTTATCTGTGGAGACATTTATAGACTAAAAATTGCACCAAATGTATATTTTCCAATATTAAGAATATGTATCTTTGCAAAATATTCAGGTTGCGGTTGTGAACAATTCAATCATTAAAGTATTTTTGTTGTGTCTTCTCCACGTGTAAACCATGTCGTAAAAGTTATTATATATTTGATTTTTTAAATCGATTTTCAACTATTGTGGCCAATAGTGGTCGACAACTTTTGACATCCGAAGATTGTTTTATTCATTTCCAAATTGAAATCACGTTCGCATTATGCCTCCTCTACACATCGACAGATGCGTCGGCAGATTTTATCTGCGGATGCATCTGTCGATGTGTAGAGGAGGGGTTTTGCTCGTCTGTGGTAGGTATTTGACGTCGGCCGATGCATTTGCCACATATCCGTTTGGTGTCGGTTTTTTCGACACGGATCAAGGAGCGGCAGCGCGTACGCAAGGCGACTGTCCACACATCTGCGAATAAATCAATGGTTGCTGTTATGACCATTGAAGAAACATCTAATTTATGAGCGACTGCATCGCTATTATTATTACAAACAAACCTATCCTAACCGAAAGATTTTGTGAAATATATATATCATGATGAAAAGTAAATATCTGCAGTAGACGCTAGTAGTTAATATTGTCAAAATATTTATTTCGAATATATTTTCACTTTGTTCTGTTTCTGTGTATGGTCACCATCCACCACCTTCTTTTGTACCATTTTTTTCTTAAGAATCACACTAAAGTAGTAATTATAAGTGCCTGCTAAATAAGTAAATAGCAGCGGCCGCTACTCTATCCACATCCATTTGTTTGTGGCACGACATGCGCCTTTCAAGGTTGAACACAGACTAATTAGCTCGCGGATGTGTGGACAAATCGTAATTTATCCGCGGATATGTCTACTGATGCATCTGCCGACGCATCTGTCGATGTGTAGAGGAGGCATTACATGTATATCTGCAAGGATATATGAGTTTTTTGCATTTTGCAGTCGGTTCAACTGCAATACAACTGCTTTAAGCGGTCCATGTATTGTAAACGAGAATTTTGTATTGGAACTGCAGACCGCCGTGCTGCGACAGCTTGAAGCAGTTGACTCCGACTACTAAAAGCAATCTTTGTATCTCTGGTCTTAGAGTGGAGATTTATTTATCTAATTATGACTTAGTACATATATTATATTCAGTTCAACTGCGAAGATCACTTGACCGGAATAAGATGAGCATATTTGTGTAACAGGGCAATTTAAAACATCAATAACAATTACATTAATTTGCTCTATAATATCTATGTATTCTCACGGAAAACATTTATCTCTCAGTTAAATTAATTGCGTTTGTTGAATTCAATCATTTTTCAATGACACATCTTCGTTATTTTTATATAAGTTGATACAAACTAATTGAATGCTATAAATTATCAGAAAAAAGACAGATAATAAATAATTTAATAAATAAAACAAACAAACCATTAGACAGTATTTTTCCTTTTTTTGTAAAATATTTAAAATTACACAAAAAAAAAACATCAGACAGCCAACTGGTTCTGTCTTAAGTTTTTATTCTAGACATTCCTATATGTATATTACGCTGGTTTAACAGGAGACTGTTCATTTCCATATATTTATAATCACAAAAAATATTTCGAATTTGTATTTATAAAGAGAATTTAGCGGTTTCACGTAAAAGAAGGCGTATTATGATTTTGTAACATTTTTTTATGTGTATGGCGTTAAGCGTATGACAAATTGTGAAGTTTTTTGTCATCTGCATATCCCAAACTATAAATAGGCATCGTAATCATCAACTTTACATACCTATATCATATGTAGTTAGCGGCCATAGGGGCCTAGCTAGTAAAGTTGACGGGGGGGCAGCCATATCCTAGGTATCTGGGTAAAAGGTCGGTGTCCCCTTCAATTATTTTCTATGGAAGAGCATGGCAGACACCTTGTCTCACACTCGGCGAAGATTTTGTTACAGAGTCATTATAAGCACCGAACTCGGTGAAGGCTCATTTTTGAATCGCCAATTTAAGTTCTTCGAGTAGAGGTGGGATTAGCCCCCCCGCCAATCTTGGCGGTTTTCAACGTTTGAGGTTCGCCTCTTAAGCGCAACGGTATGAAATATACCAAATAGAAGTCCTTGTGTCGTCAAGAGCCCAATGGAGTGGAGTAGGTGACTTTCAAATTCTGTTAATCCACATAAGCATCTCATCTCGGCTATTTGCACTGGCTGAACTTGCCTTCATGTGATGACCCAGGTCTCGTTAGCATATATCAGCACCGGTCTGATAATTGTATTGTAGACATGGCTTTCATCTTCACTGACATTCGCCTGTAACAGAAATGATTAAAACACATTTCCTAAATTAAGCAACAGCTTGGTGAATGAAATCGGTTGAGGCAGGATTTGAACCTGCATTCACAGGATTACTTAGCTAGTGCGATGTCCGCTCTGCTTACCGACCAACATAATGTCGGACATAAAATTACTCATTCGTTTATTGTATCAAATAACTTCATGAAGATGAGTAACGGATTCAAGGCCATATATAAATGATGACTCAATATTGTTGAAGTATTTTATGGACTTACAACCAAGAGATTGGTATGTACTTGTGTGTGAATTTGACCTCTCTTATATTCATAACACCACTTGAAGACAATATGAAAAACACGAAAAGAATGTCAAGATGATACTTGGAGAGAATAGGACCACCGTGAAGAGTTCTCAGCGGTTCCGTTCATGTTACTCGGATGCTGTCGTCTGTGGACCAAATTAATTAAGACTGTTCCCGATTAATAAAAAATATTGATTTTGAAGAAACTTAAAATAATACGTCGACCTTCGTGGCTCAGTTGATTAGATATTTGACTCCTGAGCGAATAGAAATTTATCTGTGATTTATGAAATTTATCTGACAATGACTAATATGAACACATATAATTCCACAATTTATTTTATTTTTCTCCCGACGACCGTTTCGGCTTATAAGGCCATAATCAACTGGTTGACCAGTTGATTATGGCCTTATAAGCCGAAACGGTCGTCGGGAGAAAAATAAAATAAATTGTGGAATTATATGTGTTCATATTAGTCATTGTCATAATGGAATTCTACAAATTAGAAGCCGTCACAATCGAAAGATTGAAAAGTGCGAAATTTATCTGTGATTTATGAAATTTATTTGTGATTTAGGAAATTTATTTTATTTTACTAACAGGTGCTATGTCAAATAATTATTTAACACGCACCCGATAACAAGTTGCCACATTCTGGAGACTCACAGATCCAGACTGAAAACCCAATTAAAAACTATGTCTCCACCGGGAATCGAACCCGGGACTCTTGGATCAGCAGTCGAATACCATACCAACTGAGTCAGGAAGGCCGACAATTTATCTGTGATTTATGTAATTTATATGTGATTTATGAAATTTATCTGTGATTTATAAAATGTATCTGTGATTAATGAAATTTATCTGTGATTTATGAAATTTATCTGTGATTTATGAAATATATCTGTGATTTATGAAATTTATCTGTGATTTATGAAATTTATATATAAGACGTAAAATTTCATAAATCTCTAGGATGTGGCAACTTGTAATTGGGTTTGTGCTAAATAAATATTAGTTGCCAGAAAAGTAATACAAAAATAAAATAATTATCATGTCAACCCTCATTGATCCAGTAACGGACATAGCCTATACCCCTGAGACCTCCACAGCTCCATATCTTGAGCAGACCGTATCCATACGCCACCAGCAACTCGTCGCATGTCATCGGCCACATGGAATGATGTCTTCCAAAACTTCTTCTGCTCGTTCTAATTCAGCATTCCAGTATTCATTTTTCGTCCATCTGACCAACTCCATTTCTGGTTAGAAACCCTTTGGAATACGTCGGTGGCCTTGATTTTCTCTAAGATTTTTCTTATACTTTTTAAATATTATTTACTGATTTTATGTATTGTTATCTAAATTAAGTAAGTTTGCCGAATTTCAGCTCAATTGGACATTGGGTAATAGTGAAATTTTGTCTACAAGATTTCACCCGAACGATAAACACCATTAGGAAGTCCCGGAGGGTCGTAGCGCAAGAGGGAGACCAGCAAAAAGATGGAGTGACAGCTGGACATCCAGATCACAAGAGGCAGTCTCCGACTGAAAAAAACCGACCTTCGGACTAAAACCAGAGGAAGAAAAAGAAGATAAACACCATATAGCGATTTGATAAAAAAGTGTTAAAATAAACATATTTTAAAGAAATCGAATTGATTATTAATTTTATATTATATCAATTATTTTTCAAAGTGGCTTGTTATCAAAATAACTGTTTTTTACGCTATTTCATGTGTAAATAACAAGCGGAAGCGAAGTTTTTAACGATTCTTTAAAAGATAAAAATCAGATATAAATTATCTGGCATGTATCGAGTATTAAAAATATTTAACGACCAGTCCATGTGAAGCAATATTATTTATTTTAATTATACGCACACTACACTTAGGATCGTATTACGGGAGTTATTTAAGAAAAAGTTGAGGTCCAGTAAACAGTATTTTCACAGTACGGGACCTTACCATTTTCTTATAATAATAATAATGAACACTTCCTTGTACCCTGCGCAAGTGGCGAGTTTATTGCCGTATGGCAATTTCTCTCAACTAACCAGTGTTGACAACCCAGAGAAGCAATATTTGCGTGAGATATGAATTTAAATAAATTTCTCCTCTGCTGGGAATCGAACTCAGGACGCCCACACAGAAACCGAACGGCTTACCAACTATGCCACGGCGAACGGTAAATCTATCGTTTTTAATTTCATCGTGTATTTTTATATCGGGTCTGTTATGTTAAATTTACATTTTATATATTTTCACATATTTATTATTAAATTATGATATTAACTGATATTCTTACAATGCAGCTAAATGTTTTTACGTTCATTCCTATATGACCTACATATGAAGGTACATATCGAGTTTTTTTCTTCATAGTATCGTCAATTGGTTTGTAGGTATATCAGTCAAAACCTGTCCGTATTTAGCGATTTTTTCCTAATAAATTTGGGTCCGCCACCGACAGAATTTGCTCCGAATCTCGAATGTAATTCAAAATAGTACCTTTTATAGACTCGATCACAAAACAACAAATTTACTATGGGTTTGTAACTTTTTGCAATCTGGTCAAATTTGGCGAGTCGAGATTCAGCACAAGAAAAGAAAAAAAATCAAGCGCTTATTTATCGATATATTTGTTCGAGTACCAGCAACCGTTAGATGATTCGAGTCCGAATAAGATAATCGAATTTTGGTTATGCGAAAAATCCTTGACATAATTATAATTATACATCGCGCTGTGTCTCTATGGGGTGGGCAATAAGTCAATCAAAGGCGACAATCGTTAAAATAATAGAAAAATTACAAATTGTAAATTGTTTCCAACTAACCATTTTTTCAGCCCTGCGAAGAAGCAAGATTTGTGTATGAAATAATTGTAAATAAATTTCTCCACAGCTGGGAATGGAGTCCAGGACTCCGCCGGCACAGAATCAAATGGCTTACCACTATGCCATGACTGACTTGATATTACATTTATATAATGAATTATCCTGCATCCATAAGTATTTTCTAACTTAAGTTTTTTTCTTTAAGTTTTCATATCTAACTTTAAGTTTTCGCATGCGAATATAATCTTCACTGGTAGGTATTTTTTATGTCATTTTAGTTTTCAGTTTTTTTCGTTAATTTGATTGTCAGCGGTGTTAAGATGCAATAAAAAATATGGTTATTATTACTAAAATTCTTCGATGCGATTATTTAAAAATTGAACAATCTTCGTCTTCTGGTGCCCTGTCAGGAACCCTCAACGTTGGTGATCTCTCTGGCTAATTCCTCTCAGTCCTGCACCCCCCGTAATATCTTCTCCGCAGTTCCGAAGCCCGTCCACTCCCTGATATTACGCAGTCAGGACATCTGTCTTCTTAGGTACAGTCCCCCGGCGACCTTCTATCTTTCCCTCAACCAAGTCGTATAAAAATGTTGGATTTGTTTAAAAAAAGTCATCCGATCGTGAGAAGACACATTAACACTGACGCCTTTTGTGACACACTGTATCCTGGTCAAATAAGTGTTGGAATTTTATTAATAATACATATACAAGGCATTGTATTTGTTTTTAGAACGCCAGTTAACTAAGTCATTATTCTATTCGCAATCTGTTATCTATGGCTGCAACTTATATCCGGCTGCTCTCCGGTATCCGGCTATTACAGATTTTGCGCTTAATCTATGCTTTTATGGTTTTACCATTAAAAATGTTAAAATTAAAAATGTTAAAAATTTACTAGAAAAAAAATGTTCGAAGCGTAAATAATGAAAATATAATGAAAACCTATAATGAAAATTCTCTCAGTGGAATTGCAAACATAATTAATTTTTCAAATATCAGATATGTATTGCGTGTTTTGTTAAGGGTTGTATGTGCTTGGTATGGAACGCCCATGCTTCTCCTCCAAGCACAGGAGTGTTTTTTGCGGGCTGGATACTCTGGGTTGGTGGTAATAAATTTCCATTTGTTAATAAACTCGCTAAAAATATGTAGGTACTTAAAAAATCATTAAATAAAATAAGTTGTTTTTGCATTATGTGACAAAATTCATAGTGTACCTAACATTTTCAAACCAATACGTAATAAATAGTCAATTAGTTACATATAATATATATTTTTTTTAAGTTTATTGTGCATATAATATATTTTTTTTAAGTTTATTGTTACAGAGAAGGACGAATAAAAAATGTAATTTAAGGTCAGTTAACTATGTTTACTGAATAAATAAAAATAATTAATAGGTATTACCAAAATGTTGAGTAATATAATTTATTTGAAAAAATGTGATCAAATGCGAATACACAATAAACTTATTCCTAACCTCAAAGGGCAAAGGTGTTGATGACATTTTTCCTACGACCAATTTCCATTCAATTTATAAAGCAACTCGTTCACGCGAGTCGCTATTATTATTAAAGACTAACTGAAACTAACCAAAAAATTAAGGGGAATGGGATGTACGTACACATCATACGATATTTAGTTGTCGTATTTTATTGCATAATTATAATTTTTCTTTGATTAATTTATTGCCAGGCGCTAGTAGTATACATACATAGGCACACGACGCAATGGTTGCTTTGCAAATAATGTAATCCTCTTACGATAATTTTAATAGCACGAGCGGAAGCTTGTGACTAGGACAGTGGTGCCCGCGTGTCTGTTTGAGAACGCCCCCCTACCTCCATCTGCCGTGTCTACCCCACCCCCCCCCCCCACAGCCACCGGCTCCGGCTGCAGTAAGTAAGGTTAGTGGTAAGTGGGAGAACGACATTCCATCACCAGCCACCACTGGACATGACTCCACTGGTCTGGCTCGCACACATATTATCAACGCATTAATATCAACACACTTTTACGCCAATCTAAACTTTAAACTGCCACCGGACCTCAAAGGGTTAACACTAATTCAGAGCTTGTGGTGCCAAGTGGATACCTGATGTTGGTAGAGTAAAAAATGAAACGAATGTCACGATTATAATATTAATACCCTAAAAAAATATCGATAAAAATATCTTATATTATTTTTTTTGAAATATTAGATTGAAATTTGATTTACATATGAATATTAAAATAAAAAAAAACACAGTTACAATCCACAATGAGTATGCAATTTTATAGATCGTCTTAGCCCGTTTTTATCATTTGTTTTTTTTTATCCTTCCACTTAATTACTTACTGTTACTAATTTTACTCCCATGTTTTTAATATGAATAAAACGTTGTTGCTTATAAAAATTTCAAAAGCACGATAATACGTAACAAAGCTGTAGTTTTCTAGAAATAAATTTGTATTACTTACCGTGTTTCTTAAAGAAATAATATTTTTATATCTGTTTAGATACCCATGTAATTTTGTATTTTTATTTTTTATGAATGTGTTTATGATTCAGATAACAGTAATAACTGGTGTTTCCAAATATTTAATTTAAATAATAAATAATTCATTATGTTTTAAATTCACAAAAGTACAGGCAGATGCTTCAGAACAAATTTCTTTTAATGAAGCAGCTATCTTATTCTTGAGAAATTTAGGTATTTACTTCGATAAAATATTTTTTTTTGTAATTACTGAGTACCTTATTACTGAAAATCATGTCTTAGAATCATAAAACATACATACACACGATTCTCGCATATATTTTTTTACTGGGAATACCATTATTGAATTTACAAATCAACCAAAATATCTAAACAGTTTTGTAGCTGTCATTCCATTCCAATCTGATCTGTATACAAACTTCATTAAATAGTCTTTTATACTTATTAAGATTATTTTCTATTTTGTCAATGATGACGGATTTGATATTGTTGAATTCCACATTTGGGATTTTTTTAATTATTCTGTTTTTCACATTATATATCTGGTCTAAATAGTGACGACGATGCATTTTCTGTATGAAATCAAGCACTCGTGGTTTACTTGTTCACTATTATGTGCTTTGCAACATTCCGCTATTGTTTTTTATCATTGAAATTAACATATTTTACAAATTAGCACGTTCATGTAGTTTAAAACTGACAAAAAAATAACAAATATAGTCTATCGGGAAATATGGTACCAATTTTTACAACCTATGGTACCAAATTTAATCAACTTTTGTGGGTCATATTATTATTAATAGAAAGACTTATAATATTAGTAAATAAAGAAAAAGTTTTTTTTATAAATAAAAATTAAATAAAAAATACCCTATACCTATATACTCTTTTATTCGAAAGTTTTCGCAACAATACGTCAGATGACATTTTATTTTTGGACAGTAAGTAGAATGTTTTGAAGCTAAATGAAATAGCTATACCTGTAGCGATTTATAAATATGAATAAATACAGTTCAAAACTATATTATCAAAAATGAAAAAAGTTTAATCACTGTTGGAGAATTTCAATCAATCACACATTGATGACTTGAAAAATGTTTTTGTCAAAAAAGTGAAATTAGTTTTAAAACTTACATTGACTTACGGGCGTTTGCTCGTTGTCCCCTGGCGGTATAATGTCGAACTCCGGCGAAGCGGATTCACCCGAATTGAGAGTGATAATGAATACACAGACATGGCGGAGAAATGGCCTAACGATAAAAAAAATGAGATTGAAAAAAATAATACCAACATTCATACATTGAGACAATTTGAAAAATAGTACGGAATTAACGTAATACTGTTCCGTTAATGGTTCATCTCTAATGAAATCATTCATATTAACACTAACCGGCCTGGTCTTGCCTCGACTTGACTAGTCTGATATGCGGATGTCAAATAATAGTGTCTCCTATAAAAACTAACCACATTACTTACTTGTGTTTTGTTTTATTTCTAAGACAGTTCTAAATTAGTATATATACGATACTTTAATAGATTTAATCAAAAATACCAAATACATATAATAATATTTTAAATACTTTGGAAGTCTTCTCATAGATAATTTAGATCCTGGCAAAGAACTAAGGTGCCGCATGGAGGCAGCTTTCGCGATTTTCAGAATTAAGACACTATTTGCTACGATAGCTAAAAAATTAAACTTAATTTTTTTTAAATCAAAACTGGAGTTTTGAAAATGGATTGAAATATCAGAAAACGTTATAACGAAAAATAAATGTGAAGTGGAAAGTTTTTTTCTGTTCATTTTCAGTAAAAAAATACTAAAATATTTTGCTATGAAAATGTAATTCCATAATGTTTGCAAAAATTATTTTAATAAATTAAAAAATATTGCCATAAAAATTGCGAATTCATAACCCCCTATTATATCCCCTTGGGTTAGTGAGGAGTAAAATATATAGATCCATAGTAAAACAAAAGTCACACTTTACAAGACCATAGTCAGAACAGTGTTGGCATATGGATGCGAGACATTGATCATAACGGCGAAGATGTCTGAAATGCTGAACACTTTTGAAAGAAAGGTAGGTACTACATAGAATATGCGGCCCCGGCCCCGTGGTGGATGGCGATGAATGGCGCATTAGACGCAACGATGAGTTGTACAACATATATCAGGCCCCAAGTATCTCAACGCACATGAAATTAGTTAGATTGAGATGGGCTGGACATGTTCAAGGCCTAGGTTGCGGCTCTAAGGGCCTAGGCAGTAAAGTGGGGGGGGGTGGGCGGCCGACGCTGTTCTGCCCCCTTCAATTCAGTACTTAGAGAAGAGCAGGACGAACGCCTTTAGTCTCGCTCGGCAGCGACTCGTCAACTGTGGCGAATGTTGTGTGAGGTTCGGGCACACCGCCGGCGCAGACGTCGGGTCAGACATCCTGTGTTGACAATTGACGTCAAATCTGACAGGTGATGATGCGCCGGATGCCCCCGGTGTTAGCTCGCGGAACCTTCGGACACCAACACGAGTACCGAGGGGTGGGGACAAGCCCCTCCGACTCGATCGGTGTGCCTAGGGGCTTGCCCCTGCTGCCGATTTCGAGCGGTGTCCCCACGTTTGAGGTTGGACTCTCGGGGGTAGTGGTTAAACTCGCGGATAGGAGAATATTGTGTTGTCTGACGTTGCGGCTGCGTCGGGGATGCACAGGACCACAGAGTCCTATAGCATCCTCCGGCGTGGAAGTAGATCGCGAACTCCATCGTGGACATGTACAACGAATGCCAACCTCACGGTTGCCGGAATGAATCATGACTGGACCCCCGGGTGGGAGAAGAAGGATAGGAAGACCAAGGCTGTGGTGGGAAGATAAGGTCAGAAAGGATGCGGCTCAGCTTCTCCAGAAGAGGAGCTGGAAAGTGGCAGCAGAGGACAGGATGGGATGGAGGCAAAAGTTAACGGAGACCAAGGCTCAGTTTGGGCTGTAGCGCCATTGAAGAAGAAGAAAATATATAGATTTATTTTATTTTGTTCCATTTTGTGCAATAAATATGTAATTATATTTATAATTCCAAATAATTCCAAAGCTCCTGAATAAAAGTGATTTTCTATTTTCATAAATGGTTAATGGTGACAAATATATTTTTAACAATATCAAATTTTCAATGATTATTGTTAGGCCCGACCGTTCACATTTGAATTAAATTATTCAAGTTCCTTAACCGTACGAATAAGTTATTTGTTTATAGTATTAAAATAGTCAATGTTTCCAGTGAGAGAAATTTTGAAACGATTACCATTACAGAAAGCCTATTATTAGCAACTATGTCATTTGACTATTTAGGTAAACTCAGTCATCCTCTTAAATATTTTCTAAGGATATTTGATTCGTAGACAGTATCAAATACTTTTTTTTATTAAAAATATGTATTTTTATCGAGCATATTTCAGATTTCATACTGATACGAAAAATACATATATCATTAATTTTATCCAACTGTTGATTTGTTCAAGAGAATTTATTTCTCTTGATGTATCGACAAATTATCAAGCCAAGATACGCGAGATTTGTTTGCAGGGTCTATATTTTTAAAGTCAAAATACACAAACTTATATATAAAAATGCAAAATTTCTAATTATTTTTTTCAAAAAAGTTCCAGAATTTCTCAAACATTTTATATTAAGAAAAATATTTTTTTATGAAAAATTTATGTAATTAACTGCCATTATTTTCAAAGTTTTTAAAAATATCGAAAAAATTCAAAAACTCCCAACTAGATAATTTGATTTTCTATAAAACATCGCAAACTTTTTTTAACAATTTTTATAAAAATTGAATTTAGTGACGACATCGTTTCATACAATTTGTAAGACAGTATACACTACACAATATTTACGGGGACTCAGTAGTTTGATACTTAATCTCCAAACATACATACCTACACTACATACCATCATGCTGTTTTCATATTCTGGGTAGGAAAAAATACTGACATCCATACTATTTATTCATTTATTTATTTATTAATTAATTAATTAATTCATTTGTTTGTTTATTTATTAATTTATTTATTTATTTATTTTCTTATTTGGTTATTTATTTATTAAATTATTTATTTATTAATTAATTAATTTATCTAATTATTTATTTGTTTATCCAATTATTTATTTTTTAATTAATTAATTTATTTATTTAATTATTTATATACTTAAATATTTATTTATTTATTTATTTATTAAATTATTTATTTATTAATTAATTAATTTATCTATTTATTTATTTGTTTATCAAATTATTTATTTTTTAATTAATTAATTTATTTATTTAATTATTTATTTACTTAAATATTTATTTATTTATTTATTTATTAAATTATTTATTTATTAATTAATTAATTTATCTATTTATTTATTTGTTTATCAAATTATTTATTTTTTAATTAATTAATTAATTTATTTATTTATTTAATTATTTATTTATTTATTTACTTAAATATTTATTTATTTATTTATTTATTTATTTATTTATTTATTTATTTATTTATTATTTATTCATTCATAAATTACTTTCATAAATAGAAATATTACGTGTTAACATCAAATAAATCCATTTTAACTTAAGATGCAAACAACAACGTTCTCTTGGAAGAATCCAAGAGACAGAGTGTTAGTTGGAACTCATCATCGGAACACCCTTAAGATTCTTTGACCTCCAAAGAGACGAATCTTCAAAAGGACTACTCATAATTTGACAATAATTTTAAATTTCAAAAATTCGGATTTAAACCTTTGTTGATTATTATAAAATGTACTTACTTATTATATTATTAAAGGCGATAAGATTATTGTCTGTACGATAAAAGTAAAATATTCATAAATTCATCCGCGGCTAAACGAAACTTAATCATTGAACGACTCTGTAATAATTCAGATCAATGTCAAATGGACCCAGTTTCTGATGCTGTCAAAGAGGCGATAGATGTAGGTTTCAGAACCAAATTTGGCATTTATTATAATAATACTAGTTGGGAGCCTGTTTCACACCGGGCACGTGTCGTGATTTTTTACAACAATCAATATAGATGATGGAGATTTATATGGGTTCTGGTAAAACGGTTAATGCGCTGGGAAGTAATCAGTGGTCGCGAGTTAGAATCCTGCCACGACCGATTTCATTCACATAATATAGCACAAGCATTTATGGTTAATTTAGGGAATGTATGATTGTGTACATGTACTTGTATCAAGGACATATTTATTCTTTAAAAAATAATCTTCCGTTGAATATTCCAATGAAAATTGCATGTCGTGTGCTAAATTGCACATTTTTTATCCAATCGGATAACTATTGCTATTTAAGTCAACTTTTCATTATATTAAAAACGTGCATCAATGTAATAAAGTCTCTTAGAAAATTTATGACCTTAATTCCTTGCACCATGCTTAAGTGGCGATTATATTGCCACATGGCAGTTTCTTCCAATTAAACAGTTTTTCCAGCCCAGATAAGCAATATTTGCGTGAGAAACTAATTAAAATTTATTTCTCCTCTGCTGGGGATCGAACCCAAGACCATAGAATCTATGATAGTAAAACACTTATATTTAAAGATTTAAGTTGATAAAAAATATGTTCTACTAAATAAATTAAAAGTATGTCCATATACATACAGCAGAGGTTCTCCAACTTTAGACCACTTTCTAAATTTTACTGGTTTCGGTGGATCCCCTGCTGCTACATTTCTACCGTATTCCCAAATCTCGTCATATAATGTAAAGATTATGTCTAAGGATGGAAATTTGTAAGTTTCAACCCTTATTATTTTTCATGAGAACCGTACCTTCGAAAAAAATTTTGCCAACATCGATAGGTAAAGCCAAACCAACATTTTTGTTATTTATTATCGAAACCAGAAAAAAATTAGTAGACTCCCACTTAAAACTTGTTTTTTTACGTAGACTCCCGTCAAGCCTTCGTGAACCCCTGGGGGACCATCTGGACTACTTTGGGAATCACTGATATTCAGTACACATAAAATAAATGAAATTAAAAAGAAATATATGTCGCCCTTTGTGGCTCAATTGTCTAGATATCTAACTCCTGAGTCAAGGGTCCTGGGATCGAATTCCGGTTGAGACACATTTTTTAATCGTGTTTTTTAAGTCTGGATATTTGAGACGATTAATATAATAATTCTACGGAATCGTTGTAAATGAATTAATTAAACAATTAATCAAGTATTTTGTCTGTCATTTCAAAATTTATATTAAAAAATAATCTAAACATATAACCAAAAATAACTTCTTCTTTTGATCAGTGAACATGAAATTGGCAAAAAGCACTCTTTGCAGGGTAAATTACCTTATACAAAAAAAACTATATTTTTTTTTACAAAAAAATGAATATGTCCTTGTTAAACAAGTACGTATACATCTTCCTACGTTCCCTAAAATAAGCAAATAAATGCTTGTGCTATAGGTGAACGAAATCGGTCGAGTCAGGATTCGAACTCGCGACCACTGGATTACTAACCAAGCGCGCTAGCCGCTCTGCCATCGACCCATCTATTGTACTATACATTTTCCTTTTTTTTAACAATGCAGTCTTAGGTACTGTACATATAGGCTGTAAAATTAAACAAATCAAATGTACACATTAGATTCGTGTATTGACGCATAAAATTATCTTAAATACAAAATTCTGGCTTAGATCTGTCAAACTCTAGCCATGACTTTGCATCGGTTGTTTCGCTAACTTCATAGTGTTACGGGAGACTACGGCATTATAACATAAGATAGATCAAGTCAAACATTCACAGTGTAGGAATCAACAGAACAACAAAAATAATAATAAACAGATATTGTTTCAATTCGTACAACGGTTTTTAATCGAACGTAATGTTTATGTAAATTTTATATGGTGATTAAATAGTATAGAGCAAATTTTATTATCGCATTTTGTTGGTAATTTTGATACATCTTGTTTTATAAATATTTAACCTACATACCTTTGTAATGAAACAACTAATGCAAAGGTAGTAATTACTATTCATATAAATAACGGATGACTATTTTTACTTTTCAATAACATCTATTTTTATCTTCCGTAAAATAATTAATTAAAATATGTACATCATCAGTAAAACGAGTGGGTTGTAGCTAAAGCTATAGTCCTCATTATCAAGTTACTCCACAAAGTATTCAAAATTTGAATGGAAAATTTACAGCATTTTCATTCGATGACTTTGTTGAATTATTTTTGATAATAATATTTTATAATGAAAACTTGATAATTCTTCAATGACATTTTATGAAAGTGATGTGCCTTTTTAGCAATTTGAAAATAAAAATATCAGAACAGGTGAGCCACATGGGCTTGCGACCATGTATGCGGGATTAATGGGTCCCTTTATGACTCAAGTCACACTCACAACTCACCCACCAACCTCCGACTGATACTCCCCTGCGCAACCAAATCCAATACGACGCGGACAATGCTGCTATTACCATCCTATCCAAAAGTTATTTTATTTTACCTCTAGGAATATAAAGCTTTTGCGGGCAGGCCTCTCGCCCCCACCTCTATAGCATATGTGTTTGTGCTAAAGCCATTTTGAACTGTTTTATCATATAGCTTGTATTGGTGGTTTTTGGAATATTTTTTCTCATGGAACAGTCAGCTCCACATAAATAACTGTTTCCAATGAAAGAGAGTGTATTGTCAAGTCAGACCTAAGAGATGATATGCAGATTTCTTTTGAGAGGGTATATCTCTTTGTTATCATATCCATTGGAAAATATTCCAATAAACTGATTTCCCAATTATTGATACTAATTTATTTGTTATAGGTCTGACTTTTTGTACCGGTTTTACAAATGTTACAACCGACTGTTTCTATGTAGTTAATCTTTTTATTGCTCTTGCCACCACAAGGCTGAAAGCCTCTCTCACAATTTCAAGCACCTTATCGAGTATGTATGAGAACCTTCCTTCTTGTAGTGCTACCCTGCAGCCGGCCAATATATGTCTAGCCGTGTATGCAGATGTCCCACAGAGGCAGCAACTGTCGTTTCTGGATATATTCCATCGTTTCAAGTAACTCGGGTCTGGGAGTGTATCCTGTATTGACCATCCATGTATGATCCAACTCCATCCCAGTGCTGGAGGAATACAAAATTCCCCTAAGAACAACCAATCATTTTGAACACATGAAGCTCGTATTCATTGTTTGCATCTTGTGCAATAAATTCATTTCCTCTTTTTCTGTTGTGTTTCTCCCACCCCCAGACCCGAGCGGTTTTTACTACAACCCGCGATGAATTTATTATGGAAACTAACCCTAATTTTCAGATTACTTATTTCTTTTTCTTCTCGAATAATCTCTCTTATGGTTTGGTCTTTAGAGTTTTTCAAGATAGTGTGTCTAGTGATTCTTAGTTTTTCAACTGAGGAACTGAGGGTTTTTTAAAATTCATGCCAAAGTTATTTTTCGTTCTGAATAGAGTGCTAGTGTCACAAGGCCTAGCCATAGAAACAAGGTTTTTAGTTTTCCTGTTACTCTAGCATCCATCGTAGACAAAATTCCTTTTAGGAATTCATAGATCATTAATGGCCATGTCAGCTGTGTCGATATATAACTGTCATATATCTATGCTTTTCTTGTTCCCGATATCACCTTACTCAGCAATTTTTCTAGTTCGTCCACTAACCAATACTGGGTGTGACTTTCCATCGAAGTCAAATTTTCTACCTAAAAACTTAAATGGACTATCTTCATCAGTCAGTCTTATTCTATTAGATATACAAATTAGCAAAATTTGAAAAGAATCGAATGAGTACTTTAGTCTATACCTAATCGATAAAGTAGAATAAACACGCCGTACATAACATATAGTACAGATACTTTGTAATAATTGTTTCAGAATACAAACTCCTAATGAATAACATTAAAAATTGCGAATTCGTAACTCCTCACTATATCACATTGGGGTAGTGAGGAGTAAAAATAATTTTTTGATCTGAATACAACATTATTAATTTTTATTTCGTAATAATTCCACCTCCCTCTCATCCAGTAATTTGTCATAGACCTCCAAAGATTATTTTCCTAGGCAGACAGCATCCAACCTCCTCCAGCCACTTGTCATGTGATCGAATCGCCTCTGTGGTGAATCGCCTTGTCTGAGGTCTTCATTTCTTCGAGGTCCAACATTTCTTCTGCTCGTTCTAGGTCGCCATTTCAGTACTTTTTGGATCCATCTGGAGTCTATGGTTTCTAACTACATTTCTGTAAACATTTTTAACCCGTCGTGTCAGTGACAGGTTGTTTCTACTATATAT